>JASXSY010002498.1:0-27717 GCA_034509805.1 Sipha maydis | reverse complement strand
GGTATACATTAAGGTTTGAGATTATCATTTAAGAACAAATTATAAACAGGTGGTTTATTCGAGAAAAATATTTTTATTGTTTACATTGTTGTTTAAAATTAATAAAAAATTATCATACGCCTAAGACATATAAAGGTAATACGTTTTTATGTTTATTTAGATTACTAGCAAAAGTCTAAAATATACTTATAGTATAGTTAATATTGTATAATTTCAGTTAATATAACAAAAATAAAAATGTTATTATAATATGCTAAATGCAACTGTCGAATAAGCACTTTTGAAATTTACCACTTACAACATTTTTAACAAAATTATATTTCTTATAATTGAGACTAAAAAATACTGTGGTATCAGCTTAACCAATAACTTATCACATATCTTACTATTGAACTGCTACAATTATTGTTTACAAATTTCGTTTGATGTGAGTACAATGAATATATTTAAGGTATTTAACAAATGTTAAATATTCATGAGTGTATAAGTCAAAATTAATCGAGTCTCACAATTAATAATATCACGGATTTAATTAAATAGAAACAAATAATTTATAATGGATATATTTTATGGTTTTGTAAGATGAGTATCCATCGTTCATAAGAAAATCGTAAAATCGTGTTTTGAACAAACAGCAGACGAAAGACTAATTTAAATTTTAAACAGTTTGCACTTATCTAAATCCTTTCCAGGCGCCCATGGTCGTCGAATCAATTAATTATCTCATCATACCATTTTTTGGTACTTATAGAAAAGTTCAATTAGAATTTATTGTATGAGTAAGTATGACAACTACATATAGTTTGTACCTGACGTTTAGAACCGTATAATTGCTTGCGCCATGTATAGTCATATTACTCAGTATAGCCCTCACTCTCACCGCCCCGTGGCCGTTTTCCATTTGCATTTTCGGTATTATCAACGGTTCAATCGGTGGTACAGTCAGTTCCTCGATACCTAGAGACCAAATATTTTGTCAGTTTACATAATATATATATTTGATCATAATAGATACACAGTGAAAATTCCATTATCAAGTGAGGTGGATATAGGAATGGAATGAGAAATATTTATAAATTCACGTAAAGGTTTCATTGTGTGTATATAATACTGTATCACAAAAATAAAGTTCAATAATTGAAAGTTTATTAAATATTATCGACTGTAGTAGAAAAAAATACATATAATCATATACCGTTTATGAGATAGGGTCGTAGATGGTTGAATGTTTCTTTTATACAATTATTGAATTGTGCATCGGCCTTCCGGCATGGGTGAATGTATTCAGCTGAAACAAATATGAAAAATCGATTATAATCAACTATATTTTTTTAAAGTTTTATACAAAACAAAGAGTATTTTATGTCACATTTTGTTATCATATTTCGTTATAATAAATAAAACAATTTGTATTTCCAATTGAAACTTTCACAGTGACACTATATAATACATACTTAAGTATATAATATATAATATATAATATACTTGAATAATATTTGAAATATTAAATTGATAAACAAATAATTTTCTTTTTTTTTTATAATACCTAATTTATAAGGAGATAAAATATAATTAAGAATACATAAGTCTATGGAGTTTACACAACATATATATTAATGGGCATAATATAATATTTAATAGGTAAATTGAATGTGAACTTGAAACCGAATTCGAACAATTATTACAATAATTGCTTGGTTTTTTATTACCTTACAATTATAATTAATATGTACTTATAACAATATCAAGGATTTTAATTTCACTAACTAATTATAATAATGTAAAATGATATGGACATTTATAAGCATGAAATATTTATTTCCACTCGTACGCTTCAACTTATCTAGAACATTACAAATCAATTGATAAGTATCATTTTGCCTTCTCGTTAAATGATTACGAACCTATTTTAATTGATATTTTACACGGGATCCTAATGATTGCCAATGGTAACTATATGGTCAAAAATACACTTAAACTACACTAATTAATAAATTCATCTCATTGCCTTATCAAATAACGTAGTGCATCATGCTTGTTAATTGTGCCATATATAAAACACCATAAAATATAATTAATATGATTTTATAAAACTTATAAATCAAAGAAATAACAACGTAATTCGAGTAACGAGAATCTAGAATGACATTATTACATCTATGTGATATTTATATGAAAACTTAGTATAATCTTCATTCGTTTTATCGTGATTGAAGGACTATTATAAGGTTTCTAATTTGTATTATACTATTATGAAATTCTTAAAATTATTTATAGCATTAAAATATATGATATTTATGATTGTTTACTCGAATGAAAAAAATTAATTATGTAAATATATCGTGGTTCTCACTGTATAGTTTACAATATAATATACAATTTAAGTAGTATACAAGTATACAATTTAATAATTCATTATAATATAAAATATCTACTGTGAAAAACAAAATGTAGTTAAATAAGCAAATAATTATTTTAAAGAAAAATATTTTAATGGCTTTAATAAATATAAAAAATATAATACAGTGGAATCCCGATATCTCGAACCTCTATAAGTCGAATTTTCGATAACTCGAAGGAATGTCTTAGCCCCTGCCTTACAATATAATATATGATATTATTATAATATATTTTGTGTAATACATTTTTTCGATAATTCGAATTTCGCTAACTCGAATTTCTCGATAAGCCGACGTAATTATAGTTGAATTTTGGCTTATAACTCAAATTTATATAATAATGTATAATACATACATAACTTGACAACTCGAATATAATAAATCGTAATCGTACTCAAAAACTGATTAATACATTAATACTACCATTGATTATACATATTAATATACATAATATGTATAATCAATGATACTACTTTAAAAAGTAGTTCTACTATATTTATTACATTGTATTTTCTTTATTACATAAAATGTATATGTGTATACATTATTATTTATTATACATTTATTACTTTATATTTTTTTATAGAATACTTTTTTAAATTGTAATATAATATGTATATATTAGTAAATATATAAATAAATAAAATTATAAAATTAAGTTATGTGGTTTTAAATAAAATAATATTTTCGATAACTCGAATTTTTTTTGCCGATTCGAGTTATCGCGGTTTTCCATTAGTGGAATTTTCGAGTATAGTTATGGAGGTTCCGCTGTATTACATTTTTATATTTTGTAGATATGATCAATAATTTATTAGTTAATATAATATCATAATATCAAATAATTAATAATAACTGATGTATAAATATTATAACTATCAAAAGTAGTACATATAAAAAAATTACTATGAAACCAATGGAAATATTTGGTTGTTTTTTGTTTACCGTTGAATAACAACACTTATCGTGAAACATCTTCGTGATTGTTATAACAGCTTTTTGTTATCTTAAGTGAATATAATCCCATATTTTAATCTTACTACTTTTACGTCAGTGTATGATGAATTAAGATTAGGAAATTAAAACAACACAAAAACTGGCAAATTAAACTAAAATTTGAAAGAAAGAAAAAAATCAAACGTTGGAAGTTAACTAGGTTACACATTTGAATCGAAATGAAATTTAAAACTTTTCAACTCGACTAATTTGTTTTTTTTTTTTACATAGAACTTATAATTAGTTAGTTACTTTTATAATTAAATGACAGTAACTCTACTGGCTTAAATTGACATCGCCTGGTCCTTCTTTTATTTTTTTTTTTTATTAATTATTTAGTTTGGTAAGGTAGGTTAAGTAGGTTGTATAATTATAACTAAAATTGTTTTCTATGAATGTGACATATTTTGAGTAATTATATGTATTTGTGTCTGTATATATATATAAATGTAGATAACTGTATATATATGTTGGTATATATATTTCTGAATTAACAATTATAGATTATAAAATAATACAACGACAAATGAAAACAACGATAACATTTCAAAGATGATTGGTTAATAATATTTGTTTAAGATAAATAAAAGTAACATAATTTATGAATACTAATTAATTAAATATGATAACTATAAATAGTGGTGAATATCATTACTTAAAAAAATTATACTCATTTATAACATGGCGTTATTCTTTTGCTAATTAAACTCGGCTAGCTTGCGTCAATTTTTACCTCTCCCTCTTTAGTAATCTTTTATATAATGGACCATTTTTTAGAATATGATGTAACAATCGTGATTCTATAGTCATGCATTCATTGTGCACCAATTTTAATCTATAAGATGACATATGCTGTTCATCAAAAATTGCAGTCTATTATATAAAGTATAGTACTGTATAAAATGTCCACGTTTTATGTGCAAACCAACAAATAGAGTCATACAAGTGTAAACATTAAATTTGAAAAATGTCCATTAATTTATTGTTTTAGATTCTCAATAAGTTTGTCATTTCAAATTATAATGTTTTTACATTTTTCATTTTATAAATATTATTTTATATTAAACACATCCATTTCAAACTAAAAAATTGTTATGTCAAAGACTCAAATTTTGAATTTTCATCAGATTTCCATAATACTATTATATTCGATATTAATAAAACGTGAAAAATTAACTATTTTTTCGTTTAAAAATATAAGTAAGAATATAATAATATTTTATATTGATTTGTGGTATATTCTATTATTTTAAGTACAACAAATATAATTTTTAACAATTGTACGAATTAGTGCGAAAAATAAATTTAAATAATTTACAAAAATTGTCTACAAGTACCCAATAATAATTGTGAAAATAATTTATCTTCATTGAGAATGAAATAAAAATAATTGTCACATATGTATTATACCATACAATAAAAATTAAATAAAAAGTTAAAGGACAATAAAACGTACTCATTACTCATAGTATACGCTGAATTATAGTACAGCGTAAAATATTTTTTAGTAATAATTATAAACTATTGAACTTCATCTATAATAGGACACTGTTTTTATTATAAAAAAATTCCGAATGAACAACCATTATAAACCTCACTACATAGAGAGACAAAAATAAAAATACAGATATTCAATATATGAAATTTGAAAATGTAAATAAAAATGAATAAAAATATTGGATATTCGTCCAAGTCCAATTAACTAATTTGATTAAATAGATTTTGTATACCCTTCAAATAATAATTATATTAATAATTAATTATTCCAGACAAATAGAGGAAATTGCCTTTGGAATTAAGTGGATAAAGGTGATGGGGAGTGAATATAAGCTTTAATATAATACACGAATCAAGCATTGGACTGTAGCAGATAAGCTTGAAAATGTCGAACATCTCAGTGTACCAAATTGTGGTATATGACTATTTGTAGTCAGGGACGGTGCCAGGATTTGCGAGGCCCTGGACAATACACTATTACGAGGCCCTTTATTAAAATTACTTGAAATAATAAGTTAACATTTTGGTATTGTCAACTGAGACTATAATATAGTGAAACTTAAATAAATCAATTATAATTTAATATTGATATTGGAGGATCAATATTAAGATTAATAATAAACATAAATTCATAATCAAAAAAAATTAAGGGCTTAATCAATATATTATATTGAGTAGGTTAACCTATTTCAATTTTTTTTTTTTGTCGTAAAACGATACTTTTAAAATTTGAAGATATTTGCTACTCGGAAGAGCGTATCTTGCAATACCCTAATTATGCCCCAGCTTGTGTGAATAAACGTAATTAAATATTGGTGTTTAATTTGAAGTATTAATTTGCCACCTGGAAACTTATGTTTGATTCAACATTTTTGTTACCATCTCCTAGATCGTGAATAATACACTGTTTAACACAGACGTTTCTATGCGACGTTATAATCGCGTTTTTTTCTTAATCAGGGATAACGGAGTATGCAATTAATATTACACATATTTTGTGCATAACACTTATTTAGAAATAAAATCCTCCTACCTGTTATGTAAACAAATACACATTTAAATCTAATATACACACACGTATAATGTATGTACAGTATACGGATGACGAACCAACAATACGATACGATTGGACACATGTAAGTGTATGCCAATTATATGCTACTAGTTTATCCGTCACCTATCCTTCAACGTCTGAACCATGTCACCAGCCCCTATCCACATTTAAAGATATTCTAGAATTTTTTTTTTAAACATTTAGCATATAATTTGTATGCATTTCTTTGACAGGTTTCAGAATTTATTCGACATTGTTATAAGAATAATGAGACATATGACGTATAGCCCATCCTAACCGTGACAAATCGAGCATATTTTTATGAAAAACTATATGGTTAGTCAATTATTAACAAACATTATTGAATAATTGCCAATGATACTAATTTTGTATTTTTTATTCGTACGATTAAACAGTCGTTATCGTTTTTACCGATGCTTTTGTCCGCGGCGTACCGTTGTAAAATAATGTCTAACACATCCCCCATCCGACCCGTACGTCCGATGACGATTCGCACACGATCGGTTTCTTTTTCATATACGCGCGCGCGCATACACACTTGTACACGCACATACTCGACTAGGTATTGAGTAACGATCGCGTGCGTTCTCAACCGCTTTCACTTTTCAAATACCTGGTCTGTGCTCTCGTCGTTTCCGGTACGTTTCCTGTCCGTGGATACGGCGGCTCGGTTTTTTTTTTTTTTTCGGTCTAAACTTATATGTTTTTTTTAATGTAGAAAGAACCGTGTGACGCGCATGGTCATAGCAAACAAGTCTTGCACGTGAGTTGCACACGTGCATATAATAATATTGTTACATGCACTGCAGTTGGTCTCACGGTTCCGGCGTACGGCTGAGCAGCGCGTATCGAAATAATACTGTTATACCGGAGTCGCGCACGTCCAGGACATCATCCGTTCTCGAAAACCGAAAAAAAATCCCTATAGGCATTCAGGGCTTTTGGATGTCATCGAGAGCGGTTCAAGAATATATTTATTACAAACAAAATATTTATTATCGATTGCGATGCGCATTTCAAACCGTGTAAAGTGTTAATTTACCCTTCGAATTGTTCAAAAAATCGTCCTCTCCGTAATTTTGGTACAGAATATAGTCCCTGCATGACACACACATACGATGTAACCGTATTGTACACTTAACTTGCTTTAGTGCACACTACATGCTCACAAGGATATCGCGTTGTGCAGTGTGCCGATGTGTGAGTGTGTGTATGCGTGTGTGAGTGTGTGTGTGTGTGTGTGTTTGCTGTGGAGGGATGGGGAGGTGGATAATGCTGAGTACGGGGTAAGATCAAATACTTGCAGGTACATACTCGGTATACATTCGCGAGAGCGCCCTTGACCCCGTTCGGTCGATTACTATATTACACACAAACGCACTACTCATTGTGTGTGCACGATGAACGCGCCAAACCTATACACATGTAGAAACATTCATGTGTACGAGTATAATGTGTATTATACGCCACTCGTATAATAATATAATAAATATAATATGTGTGCCAATGTATAATATGACTGCGCAGCCGTGGTGATTGGCAATCGTATTATTATTGTTATTACGAGTATAATAATAATTATTATTATTATTATTATCATATTGTACGGGCTGTTGCGCGTTGAAATATTGGCGATTTTAAGTCCACGGAAACGGCTGTACGAAAGTGACACATGGCAATGTCAACGGGTTTGGCAATATCGCGCGCCGATTATGTGCGTTATCAACTAGTTTTCATCTGTTGCCACTACCGTATCCGCCGGAGAACGGTCCCCACCGGGTCGGATCGACTTCAGCTGCTGTTGCTGCTGGTGCTGGCACGCGGAGAACCAGCTGAAGATGACTGCAGAAAGTCGAATGCGGCGAAGGCGGCGATAACAAGATTGCGTAACGGTTGTCCGAGTGCGAAAAAAAATAAATATAAAATTAAGCAACTCGCGTTATTGTCACACGCAGTTGGATAATCACTCGTACACATAAAACGCGCGCGCGCGTGTGTGTGTATAATAACATTATGTACGTCGGGTAAGTACGCTCTATGGTGTGCGTCACGTGCACATTATAATATTATGTATTATTTTTTTTTCTGTCTTACGGATTTTTCTTTTTCTTATCCCCGCAGTCGATCGCTATTGTAATGCAATACGCGCGCGTAGTTCACCTAATGATTCATGCTCGACCAATTCCGATAAAAGCTATGCGGTGATAGACATAACGTATATACGCATATGGACAACACGAGGATCTAATATTCAATTTTTATGTTGATATTTCGAAATAATGCCATGGATATTATTTTTATTTTTTTTATATTATTTCACGAACTCTTGTCTCTAGTACATACTTGCTTTCGGAGACGATTCTTTTTTTCGTTTATTATATTTTTGTATTACATAACTATGCGTAGTATAGTAAATTTATTAAGTATAATGATAATAGATTTAAATTAATTTATTAAATCACATAGTAAAATTAGAAAATCTTTAAAGATATTCAAAAAATTTCTCTACATCGATAGTACTATTTTAATTATCATAGTACCAGAGTAATTTCAAATGGTAGAAAAATCACCATATACATGAATAAAAAAAATAAATAAATGTATAATATTATTGTCGATTCGATGGTAATACTATATTGTTTATCGATTGATTCCCATCGTTTAATTACACTATATTTAATATAGACTAAAGTGCGTTCGATTACAATATTTATACCACATAAAACTTAAACGTAATTATTATTATATATATATATATATATATATATATCATACATTATTATATATTATTATGTCAACGTTTTACAATTATTAAATTACGATTTTATACATATATAAAAGTTGTTGGTCTTGGATTTTCTGTATACGTCAACAATATTTTTTTTTTATGGTCTTTCGGTCATAGCGAAAAACATGAACGCTATATTACAGACAATTCGATATAATTTTAGGGACTGATTTCGAGTATTCAAATTTTTATTTACCCAATAAATCCCGCGTCAAAAACAACTTAACCAGAGAAATTTTAATTTGTATTCAACAGAAATTATACCACGTGTATTAACTATTACTAAAACCGTCGGGAACAGCACAATACCGTTAGAGTGCACGTAACGCAGATTTGCTTAAATTTATGTTACACCTTAAGCAAGAAGATATAAATACGATTTGTGGACCAATTTAACATGACTGTAGTTTCCTGATGGTTGTACGTGAATCGACCTCGACTTTACGTTGTCACTTTATTTTCCCCATGCAATATAATATTTGGTATCCTGATAAACTTCGAATGAAGTTAAAGCTATAGAATACAGAAGGAAGTGAGTATTTAAATTGTGATTATTATGCATACATCGTCCATCATCGTTCAAGGTAAGTTCAACTCGAAGAAAATAACATACCCGATAGTTGCTTTATAACAGGACTGTTATAATACAATATGAAAGTAAAAACACGTAATTTTGTTCGTCATTAAATAAACAAATCATTTCACGGAACAGTCGCTTTACATAATATATGCTTAACGAAGAAATATATATATATATGTGTGTGTGTGTGTGTGTGTGTGTGTCAATGTATGTAAACGAAAAATAATACATAATTGCATTACATAGACATAGAGAGAATTATAATAAAGCAGATTCATTAATATAGGGGTATATACAGTCACTACTCACTTATCTAAATAACTTTTATTAAGGCACATGTTACATGCTTACACGATATTTACACATAAACAGATATATGTATATATATATATATATATATATATATACAGTACAATGTGATCGAGAACAACATAACACATAAGATACATATAATATCGAACAAGAAAACTCGTCCAAACTCGACAATAGATTGTGGGTATACTTTCTATGACAAGTTTACTAGTACAACCATGTATAGATAATCCAATAAATATATAAAATGTGTTAAATGATATAAGACTTGACACGTATATTATAGACATGTGTTCAAATATATACAAGGTGTTGAAAAATCCTGAATGCCGTTGGAATTGGAAACGTGTGCGAGTAGTTTTAAAATTTTTTCAACACTCTATATAAAAAAATCAATTGGTATTCACGAAATAAATTCGGATTAGGAATACTGATATATATATATATATATATATATATATATATATATATATATATGTACATTTCAGAATATCTATATATTATACATTATATAAAGGTAAATTTAAAACGATCGGTGATCATGGTGTACACGATACAGTGATAAATACAATAAAACAATATAATCTATCATCATTGAGGTAAATTGTCAGTACTCACGTGTAGCGTTCACGGAAAGAACGGCTTCAGCGGGCCGAGAAAACGTGGTGATAGCCGCCAGAAATAGGGACGCCCGAAGTGTCAGCGACACCAGACGATCGTCTACGTCAGCGGTGCAACGTCGTGTCACCATCCTAAATCCAATTGATTCGACACGTGCGTGACGGTGAGTAATCGAATTAATGCAACACGTGTATATTATTATACGTTTTCAGGACCGATTTGAAACAAACACGTAAACACAATGACGTATTATGGTCAGAGTACGAGCTCGTGCGGTTCACTCGGGGTGGCAAATGGAGAAAAACTTATCGTTCACGTCTTCTCGTTGTCTAAACGAATCGTCCCGCGCACGATCGAATTGATGTCGGTCGGTTCATGATGAATGGATGGAAACGAAATAAAAAAAGAAGAACCCAACGGTCTTCGGCGTAGAGATCGTAGCTATTAGACTTTAATTTTTTTTTCCTTTCTCGCTATTTGTGCTGCGCGCAAAATTCGGAAACGCGTCTCGAGGTGGTTACGGTGGCGGTGGCGGTAATAATACTTGGCACTCGGTATGATGTTATTATGTTATACGGCGGACGATAATCATGACGGCGTGTTACAGAGAGACGATATGGCCAACGAATGCGACGCGTTCTTCGGCGATAGTGAAAGTATATTATCGCGGGGGCTCGACTGACGTCCCGTCCGAATGTTTTCTCAGCACGCACGCACGCGTGAGTATACGCAGTACGTGTGTACATTTTTGAACGTGTGTGTGTGTGTGTGTGTGTGTGTGCACGTCTCTCTCTACGACGCCCCTCTGTCTGTTGCACTATTCTCTGCCTCTACAGCATGCAGTCCGCCGTCTGTCTCTCTCCGCCTCGCGTACATAATACAACGACCATATACCGTATAACCACTACCATAAAATAGTATACATATGTACATATTGTATTATATACTCCCTTCAGCGGTGGTCATCGGTCGTTTTATAGTCAATTACGTAATAGTAATACTTAAAATACGTATATATGTATGTATACGATATACACTTGTACGCGAGTTCCGCACCACGCGATGTTCTTCCGCCACCTCAGTACATATTATATACAAAATATGCATCACGTCACAATAATAATAATAAATAACTTCAACTGCGGCGGCGATTCGAACTGTTATTATGTCATATTTATTTGACCGGTCGTCGTCGACTCTCGCGGCAACACCGTATATTATTATAATATGGATACAGTGAGAGTTACGTCACTAGTCACTTACACTCGTCCAAGTATCAACTTTATGTATTATAAATATTAATTATGTATATGTTATATCTAAAGATTTAGAAGACGACGTTAGTTTAAATTATGAGAAGATATATGTGCATTGAACGTTGAATGTTTGGGTCACCCTTCAGTACATACTGGTTTGGAGTATTGCGATCGATGAAAATACGGTATCGATGACACGGTTTTATCGGAAGACGCAACAGCAATTATACTAAGTTTTACCATGTTCATTTGTAATTAAACTAAACACCCCCCCCCCTATAGAGGCGTTAACTAGTCGGAATAATAGAGAGGAGGGGCAAAACAAAAGTATACAACATCCACCTGGGGAAAAAAAAAATTGTTCGCTGTGCTTACATAATATAAATTATGTAATATAAGTGCATTGGTGTATGCTTATTGTTATTTCTGAAAATTGACTATCGAGCATCAATCAATTACCCACCCACATATGAAATTTATATCGAAAATCGTACCCTCCTCCCTGATCCCCTATATTTGCACCTCAGTTTACCTCTTAATGCAAATATTTAGTAATTACAGTCATCATACAAGCATTATAGAAATTTAATCATAGTATTCGATCTTCTGTATCTTACGTAATACTTAATTTTTTTGTTATAAATCAAATATTTATTTGTGAAATATTAATATTTTTTTTAATGGCGTTAAATTTAATTTAGTCATAATTAATAATTACTACTAAAATGTACAAACACGTACTTATATGTAGACGATTAGTGTTGATAAACAAATAATATTATTTTACTGTTAAACTATTTTTTTTGAAAATCTAACAGTATCGATTGTTAAGCATTTTCTAATATAATTGCATTATTATAAATATAGATCAACGTAACATAAAATATACTTACTTTTTATGCAATAAAATTTAACAAACTGAAATTCGTGGATTCAATAACAATGAATCGTAAAAGTTATTTTCTATAATAGCAACTATACAAAACTAACTAGTAATCTATTCATAATATTAGTCTCAAACTGTATAATCCAATGCATATGATTTCAGTTTCCTTATTCTTATACCTCCGAGATATTATGCATAATTGTCTAATAGATGTTGAATGCCGATTTTAAACTAGAAAATATAGTGTTTATAGAAAAGTATATAAAGAATTTTATAAAAAATAATTTCATCTTTACTCTAAAGCTAAAATTAATTGTTAAAGTTGAAATTATATGAAAAACAGCAGAAAGAAATTAATATATGAATATTTGAATCATTTATAATATTATGTTATAAATTCTTAGATTATTCTCCAGATAAAACATTTGTTTGTGTTTAAAATAAAAAAATATTTTATTGATATATTTCTGAGTAGAAAATAATCGTATTAGTTGTAGTATAGGTAGTATATAGGTAGTATATATAAAATATCAAACATTGATACATGTTTATTAACTTTAACTACTGGAAGAAATACAATATCTTAAACCACGCAATAAGTATAATATGTATGGGCAAATGTAAACTCCCCTAAAAAATTAAATAGTAAATTCCCCTTATAGTAAACTCTCCTAAAAACATTTTGCTACCGTAATACACTAACGTAAATTCCTCTAATAAAATTAGAACCATTTAAAGTAACCCCGAGGATACCACTTGGAAGCAGTTATAGTTATCCTCCGAAAATATTTGTATTTTTAATTGCATATATATTTCATTATTCATATTTTATAATTATTTTTTTTTTTTTTTTTATTTTTTTTTTATTAGCTTTTAGTAAATACTATGACAGCTTAACATTTACAATTCTATCGATAAAACATAAAACATTACAATTTTGGTTATAAACAAAATAAGATAATAATCATATAGAAGAAAATATACATAATAGCAGCGATACAGATAATAGTTCTTAAAAATAAATAATATAGACACTAATTAACATCAATATTAATATTAGATAATGTTATCGATTAAGGTCTGATGATTATAGATATAATGAGTAAGTATATAAGTATATATAATAAATAGAGTAAAGATTACATAATAGATTAATTTTGACGAAAGTAATTAAGGCGATAAAGTGCTTTTAGTGGCCAGTGAGTTTACAACTGTATGAAGAAGAGTGATAAGGGGAGTGATTAACGAATTTAAACTTGAGATAAAACGTGATAAAGTGACGGAAATTGGTTCTGTGGAAGATATGTTATCGGCAGTGTTGGCGTATGTACGTTCGGGTTTGGAACTAGACCTGGAGAAAACCTTATTTGGCGGTGATTCAGTGACATTAGGCGTGAATCGATAACGAAGTTCGTCGGTCTTCTGTTTTATTTTATTTTTTTTCTTTTTATTTTCCACGAGCGCTTTGTATATAGGACATCCTTTGTAGGACGCAGTATGCGGCCCTGCACAAAGAGCGCACTTGGCGGGCTCCGAAGGTGACTTTTTACAATCCGAAGAAGGATGATTTTTTCCGCACTTGACGCAACGGGAAGTTTGCTGACAATAATTACTAGTGTGACCATAATCTTGACATTCCTTGCATTGAGGAGGTGCGAGTTTCTTCTTAGGCAGCTCGATTTTAACTCTGGAGTGGAGAAATAAGTCTAATTTGAGAATTTCCCTATTATTGTCGGCGACTTTTAGATCAATCCGAAAAAGCGGAAGTGGACATTTTGTGACGCGGTGAAGAATGTTCGCAACGCGAATGACTTCGTGCCCCTTTTCTGCTAGGCCGGTTGTAATATCGTCAATGGAGGTGGATGGGTGGAGATACCTGATGTAAACGCTGAATGGTTTAGATATTTTGGGTTGGTAGGTATGAAATCTAATCTGATTACCTAAAAGGTAATTAGCGACCAGATTAAAATTAGTTGCGTCGTCCGTATAAATAATGAGATATTTCGAACTTGTTTTAAAATAAATGCATGATGTGTCAATTAGATCAAGTAGAGCCTTTACAAGAGTGGGGTGAGAATAGCCGCCACTTACCATGAAAGGAGGCGAACTGAACGACTTGAAAAATCTTGGGCCAGGAGTAAGTTCCGTGTTGTTAGGTGATGCGTTGCGATGGTGTTTAGATGGATTTTCGACGGATTTTCGACGGAGGGAGGGCTAAATACCTCATGATGTTCGTCGGAAACATCCGACAGTGCAGCATAACGATTTGGTGTGATGAAAATCTTGCTTTTATTGTCACCTGCTTGAGTAGAGGAAGATGCAGAAAGGTTCCTTTTTGTGGAAATGCGAGGCATATTAATCGTGGTTTGAGAGCAACATTAGCGAAAAACGGCGATAACGGACCATAATTATTTATAATAATTAATTTAATTTTCATCGTTATACTATTAAAATTATTAATGTTGATATTATTATGTTGATTATTTTTTGATGGAGTAAAAATGTGAAACGGTTTTCACATAACGAAATGTAGTAATTTTTTGTTCTTAAAAATTTTCTATTAGCTGGTTTAATAATCATTGACGTCTTTTGAACTTATAATTATTGCAATTATTTGGTTTGTGTATGCTTTGTAATTTTATGTAAATTTCTGATTGAATATTATTTAGTGTATCAATAAAAATAAAAATATTTGGATGGCTATGGTTAAAATTTGATTTAAAATGATCATGGAATGATTCACAAGCATTTGTGGATTTTGTTAATTCAGAAGATGCTTTTGCCCAGACTGTAGATGGAAAAATTGCTCCTTTAAGAATATATGTATTTTTAAATAATCATAAAATGTATTCAAGCGGTCATCGTTTGGTTTAGTGTTGTATAAGTCAAAACTAAAACATTTTTCAACATCTTCTGGGTTTAAAAATATCAATCCAAAACAGTATTTTAG
Organism: Sipha maydis; assembly: GCA_034509805.1. Lineage (NCBI taxonomy): Eukaryota > Metazoa > Arthropoda > Insecta > Hemiptera > Aphididae > Sipha > Sipha maydis. The sequence goes on along the minus strand of JASXSY010002498.1, from coordinate 12,357 downwards.
CCATTTACTTATTTCTGACTCGTCATTTTTATATTCAGTCGTAAGCCCAAATCTTTGAATTGCACGCCACCATACCTGTGATAAATGAAAACAACCATCTAATTTAATTCCGTGTCATTGTAACATGCAATCATTTCTTAATCCTTTCTCAAAATCAGTAACAATTTTATTTGGTTTGAACTCACTACTAACTTCGTTACATAGGTTATTTATTGTTTGAAAACATTGTTTATAAGTTAATTCCTTTTTATCTTTCAATACACAAAATATTAAAGGAACATAATGACCATTTGAATAACCATAGAAAGTTAAGAAATGGTAAAAATAACAAACTATGAATAAATTAATTGTTAATAATAAAATCAATCCATATTGCACACGAGTCTGCAATGAAGTACCACATTTTATGTCTTTGCCGTCCTTGTCATCATATGTAGCACATAACTATATATAGATTATGTTTATAGGGTAATTGATAAAAAATAAAAACACGATTGCTATTAGTAATATTAGTATACAATTTATTTTATTTTATATATATATATAATATTATATTATAATCTTATATATTATATTATAAATATTATAAAAATATATAAATATTAGAATGTTGCTAGGAGACGGTTGCTAAGGGGTGTTGCTAAGGAATGATATGTAACGCTTTTTCGGTAACGCTTTTCGATTCTATGTGCAAAAGAAAAGACATAAAATGTCAAAATTTAGCACAGAAATCAAATGTTCCATCAAGATAAACAATTTTGGCTTGACAAAAAGCTCTTAAATTTAATTTACATGAAAAAATTATTAAATCATTTAGTACATTATTTGTTAATACAAAATTTTCATTTTGGATTTTTTTTATATTAAGTTGCTCAATAGCTTCATGGACAGAGTTCCAATTGGTAGGTAAAGGAGATAAAATATTACGGCGTACTTTGTATGCATTTTTTTTAACATATTAATAATTAATATATAATTATGTATGTTAGTAATTTTTTATTTACTAGTTGACTGGTCATTTAAACATTGAGATAAAATTTTAGTTGGTTTATCGTGAGGATTATCAGATGCTTTTCTTTTTACTGATGCAGACAGCTGTTGACGCTGCATCGTTTATTCACTGCAAGATTCGTGCTTATGATATTCATTATTTGATGATATTATAATTGGTGGTTCTAATATTTTCATAGAAACTGGACATTTCTGAACACAACAACGCCACTTCTTTTCGCCAATTTGAATCAATGTACATTCAAAATAATATTTATACATTTTATACAAAATTAATGAACGACCGCGTTCACTGGTAATAAATTGAATTTTTGACATACCTATACTTATTAATTAATAAATAATAAATAATAATTATTATAATAAATAAATATTTTATGTTAAAATATCACACGAAACACAAACGATGTTATACATTTATTATCGAATAATATATTTCAAGTAACGATGATCGCATGTGATTGACTGGGAAGGGAAAGAAGTTAGACCCAGTCATCTTAAACTAATAGAAATATTTTATTTTACACGTACTGTACCTATAGTAATTGATTCTAAGCGTGCTATATTAAAGATCCCTAACTAGTTTTGCCTATATTGCTACAAGATTTTAAACGTATTGAGATAAGATAATATTTATTCTCTGATACTTATATTTAATATATTTTTTATACGTTAGGTGCAATAATTCGATTTATACTAATCGTGAGTTATCAAATATGGACTAACATAGTTTTTGTACTGACCTCTTCAAGTATCAATTATCAAGAAGAACAAAATTTAATTCAATATCAGTAATTCATAGGCAAAATGAAATCAATAAAAATTATAAGGGACCGTGAAACGTTTACTCATGATGGTTATTTGTATGATATTTTTTTAATTATAAAATATGAACAAAAAAATATATATGCAATCAAAAATACGAATATTTTTGGAGGATAACTAGAACCGCCTCTACGTGGTGTCTTCTGGGTTACTCTAAATGGTTCTAATTTTATAAAGGGAATTTACGTTAGTGTAATACGGTAATAAAATGTTTTTAGGAGAATTTACAATATTTACGGGGAATTTACATGTACCCAATAAGTCTATCTACATGTCAGTACTCGAACTGACGTTAAACTAGTTTCAAAACTATATACTTTTATAAAAGATTTTTTAATTTTTTTCCATCAAGTTATAAAAAAAAAAAAATTATTAATCAATAAAATCGGGCGAATTTCAAATATTTTAAACTTTCGTGTATCATCAGTATACCTGTTTGTTGTACAACGTATACAAAACAACATTAAACGATTTTTCATTTTGCTTACTAATAAAAACTGTAAATTACATGGAATTGAAATATTAACATTAATGTAATTATTTTAATATATGAATACATTGCATTTTTACAATAATCGACCCATTACAATTATTAAACTTATTTTAAATTTAACACTTAGAATTGATACTTGAATTTTTCTATCGTGATATGAGACTTGCCTTACATTTATACCTCAGAAAATAAAATAAAATGTTTTTAAACGGTCGCATGAAAACAGTTTGCCTTGGAAATAATTAGACAACCTAATTCAATTATAGAATATATATTACTTAAGCTCTTCAAACAAAATAAAATATAGTCTACCTGAATTTTACATAGGTCGACAAAATTCAAAACTGCATTTACTGTAATTAAAACAAAAAATTAATTTTTTTCATGGAGTATTCATTAGTAAAGATCTATCAATATTATTTTTATGATGATATCAGTACAATATGTTTCGAATTGCGCGTAAATTTGAAATATAAAATGTTTAACTACTGTTAAGAGATTATTATTTGACCTCTGTTTTCTTACTGATAACTTATGTATATTTAATTAAATATAAGCTAACAGTTTTATTATGAATTTCAAACTATTATAAATCAGCACATTAAAGTTACAATTACAATTGAAAGTCAGTTAATATGTTTATATATGATCGGACATTTTCAAACATTCCACAACATTACATGAGGATATTGGAAATTAGGCAGAGAAATTCCCGCTGTTTGAATTCGCCCACGGTATTTTGACACTTCATCATATTTACGTGAAGTGTTAATGTGTGTACTGACCTTTTGAGCTGACATTTTTGTGAATAGTTTGAAATGAAACAGCAAAGAATAGAGAAATCCAGGACGTTGGTACAATTAAACTGAGAATAAGAACCAACCTTATTATACCTATTATAAAAACCATATATATTATGAGGTTTACTATATATAAGCTCTAAATGCATATTATATACATCAAGTATACTAATAAAATCATATCATATATACAGAAAAAATAAATTATTCGCAAACTAAACGGGTACTTAATCAATGATTCATGATTTTGGTTAAATCAAGTTCAATAGTTCCTTCGATGGGGCTCGATCAAAAATAATGAATTACCAAAAAACTAATTAGGTGCTTCTTTTTAAGAACTTTGGCTTATCACGTGATTCGTATACATTTTTTGCATTTTTCCTCAGTTATTTGTCAAATGATAATGATTATTTTATTTTGCAGCTATGCAATTATTACGTGTACAACTGATTTTTTTAAAAAAAATTTTGGACGCCACGTTTTCGTTTGGACAAGAATCTCACAAATTTCAATTCCAACTAAGTTCATTAAAAATAAGTCTTCTTTTTCATTTTTTTCATTGCATTAAATATATTATTCGTTTGCCGTTGTGACCTGATATCATTTATAATATTTATGATATATAATATGTAGATTTAATTACTATATTTCGTATCATGTTTTTCGTGTACAGTTAAACCACCCTTAATAGACACCGATGAATAGCAAACACCTCCAAATAACGGACGTTTTTTCAAAAACGAGAACATTTTCATTACTTTTTTGTAGGAAAACCTCTAAATGCGGGACGCTCTAAATAACTAACACTTTTATGATAATTTTCAATTTTTAAATAATTATTATCGTAAATTAAGAATAGTTAAGAAATACTTAAATAAAAATCCACACTATTAAGTTGTATTTTAATATTTACATTATTGAAGACAATGGTGTACTTTATCTCGTTGAAATATTATTGCGTTGACGAAATGTTGTGACTTATGTACAGTCTTATAAGTATTTAGTTGTGTTTTTATGCCAATATAGATGTATACGAACTTAATTTTTTCATAAATGTAAATTTTTAATATGTATATAATTAGTGTCAAATAAAATAATTTTAATTTATAATTCTAATTAAATAAAAATATAATTTCTTCCTCTAAATAGCAAATATCTCTAAAAAATGGATACAATTGCAGCGATCAACAGTGTCCGGTATTTAGAGGTTTTTTTTGCATAGTAAATTAATGGAACTATTATATTCAAATACATCATTCATATCATTTAATTATTGGAATTATTAATTTTATCCCTTCACTAGTTTACATATTGATACGATAAGTAATTTATACATACTAAGTTACAATTTATAAACTATGATAAAGTTGTATTACAAGTATGTATCATGACACAATTGTTTATGAATTATTTATAAATTTATATTATTGTGTTTAACTATTTTTAATAGAACTTCTTGATATGAAGCTTATTTTTTATTTCTTTTCTGTTCTTTTAAAAATTGAATTCTTCTTCTTCTTCTTCTTCTTCTTTCCCTGCCTCGCCTTCCTCCCAACTATTTGGGGTCGGCCACCCTTGTCCTACACCTCCACTTCACTCGGTCAATCACATCTCCTATGCACACACCGACAGCCCTCATGTCATTCTCCATAGTCTCCAACCATCTCTTTTTTGGTCTTCCTCTTCCTCTTTTCCCTTCAACGTCCATCTTCATAACCACTCTTACTGCATTCGCTTCCTCTCGCCTCATCACATGCCCAAACCATCTTGGCCTATTTTCTCTCATCTTGTCCACAATTGTCGCTACATCAACACTACCTCTCACGTATTGGTTCCTTATTCTATCTTCTCTTGTCACTCCACTCAACCATCTAAGCATTCTCATTTCCGCGACACTCATACTTTGTTCTATTCTCCTGTTAACCGCCCAACACTGAACCATACAGCATAGTTGGTCTCACTACACTTTTAAAAAATTTACCTTTCAGCCTCATTGGAATTCTCTTATCACATAACGCGCCCGATGCTTCTCTCCATTTCATCCACCCACACTTAATCCTATGTTTTACATCCATGTCAAAGCCCCCGTCCTTTTGAACAAAAGATCCTAAATATTTAAATCTCTCAACTTCACCTATCACATCACCATCTATTATCATTGGTCTCCTCATTCCTTCATCTTTTTGGTCTCTTTGTCCAAAATCATACTCTATATACTCTGTTTTATTTCTACTAATTCTCAATCCCTTTTCTTCGAGGTCTAACCTCCACTCATTTACCCTATTATTGACAACTTCCAGATTTTCAAATTGAATTATATACATAATGTTGTAGATGGTATAAAAATTTAAGCGTATCTATCCCAAATCGTAATGCTTAGAACGTTTTACATTTTATTTTAAACATTTTTTACATAACGGTTTATGGTTAAATGAATTATTTACTGTGGTATCTACTAAATTGTATTTGATTCAACTTTGATTACAAAAACAATTTAAAAATTAAATTAAAAAAAAATAAATAATGTTTGGAGTATACAATATCAACTATTAACTATAATATTTGTAGATAAATCCACTAATTAGTTAATATCGATGACTATTTAGCTATGTTCGACTATGGACAATTTTACACAAGAAATCAAAATACCAGAACATTGTATTCATTTAATTATTAGCTATTATATAATTTTAATACAGTGAATTCCATTTAAAATAGAATACCAAACTTATTTGCCCACATTAAACGATTGGTCTAATAACCGAACTTAGTTCAAAAACATCAACATTTTTAATAATTTAATTTTTAATGTTGAAAGTTTTTAATTTGTACACGTCAACCATAAAATTGGAAAAAAAAAATGTTAAATTAATAGATAAATAAATATACAAAATAGTAATAAATAATATAATCTCGAGCCGCATCATTTTTCAAAAATTTAACGTTATAACGTTTTATTTAAAAATACCTGGAAAAAGAGACATCATTTTGTCCAAAATCGCGATTTTTTCTATAAAAGGAAAGATCTTTTCGAGATAGACGTTCACGTTCGCTTTAAAAATTCACAGTAAAACTGAAATGATTTTTGTCGAGTTAAGGAAAGAAAGCTACAAGTTTATTGCTTTATTTTTGTACTGCTCTCGATATTTGTATCGCACTACTATACATTCAATTAAATTCACAACAAAATCCCATTAAAGTTTAAAAGTTAATGGTTTTTATTACTTTTATTAAACACAATCTCATAGATACGATGAAACCCAATTATGTTTTTTTTTTATAACTATTATTATTAAAAACAAACTAAAATATAATATATATATATATATAAATATATTATACAATCTGTATTCATTTTTACAATAAATAATGAAGATAATTTATTGCGGGGCTTTATGGTTTAATTGAAAGGGTGTCCAAATAACACTATTTTACATTATTAGTTATTATACTAATTTTTAACGTTATTATACAAATTTCTAACGTTATTAAATTAACGCCCACAAACCGAACCGATGCCCATATTATGCGATATTTTAGATTCTGAACGGAGTGATGGAATCTATTGGTTTTACAATGATGTGTGTTTTTTTTTATTTTTTTTTTTTTTTGTGTCTGACGACACCTTTTTTGGCAGTAAAAATGCTTCGATTTGCTTATGTAGCAACTTTTCTGAAAGGAAAGTGAATCTAGTTGGTACTTTGGAGGGTCAAAAGTAAAAAAATTTCAATATTTTTTAAATGCGACGGGAAAAACCCTAAAAAAATAAGGGAAAAACGAGAGTTTTTACGCAAAACCAGTTTTCGACATAATCAAATTTTTTATTTCGCTATAACTCAAAAACTAATTGATGTAAATACTTGAAATTTTCACCAAATGTTTAGATTAGCGTTCTCTATACGTCGTTAAATTTTCAAAGTATTTTGACTTTTATTGAGCTATTTATAGACAAATGAAATTTTCAATTTTTTTAATTTTTTTTTTTTAAAATAACGATAAAATTTTTTTGGCCGGCCAGAAAATCTTGAAAATGTAATACAAGGTTTCTTATAAGTTTTTCCTTAACTGATAAAAAAAAATCTAAAATCGTAAGTCACAATTTTTTTTTATAAGTGTTCAAACTTCCAATTTATACGAAATATGTAAAAATTGCGAAAATTTGCAAGTTATTTTGTAGATAAAAATTCATAAAATTTTTTCTGTTCATACTTAAGGTTCAAAATTTTAACACTAGGTTATCTATAAGCTACTCTTCAAAAATCTTTAAAAAAATTTATACCGTACTTAGAGGAAAAAATTTTATGACTGTTTGAAATTTAAATATTTACGAAATTGCATAAAATAGCGATTTATTCTCAAACGATTTTTAATATTTGTTATAATTCAAAAAGTATAAGTCGCCGATTTTTGAAATTTCTACCAGCTGTTAAGATTAGTATTTCCTTTATGTCATATTTTTTTCAAAATATAATATTGATTTTTAAGCCACTTATAGGCATTTAAAATATTCGATTTTTTTACATTTTATTTTTATAATCGGTGATAAAAAAATTTGGCTCCTACAAAATACTTGAAAATTTAATAGAAGATTCCACAGAAGTAGTTCTTAATGTTATTCAAAAATTATTAAAATCCATAGGCACAATTTTTTTTTATAAGCGTTTGAACAGCGAATATTGACATAGAATTACATGTAAAATATAATATAATGTATAATATTCTAGACTGACAAAGATATCGGTTTTTTTTAAAATGCTCTAACTCAAAAACGAAAAACCGCAACAACTTGAAACTATCACCAAATCTTTATATTGACGTTTTCTATACATGGTTAAGTTTTCAAAGTATTTTGACATATTTTGACTCATTTATAGACAATTTAAATTTTCGATTTTTCTAAATTTTTCGTTTCAAAATAAAATATACTTATTACAATATTTATAAATAACAATATATTATATTCTAGACAAACATATCATCTCCGTTCAGAATCGGTTTTCGTATACAATGATACCTATCATTGAATTCAAATTTAACAAATCCATTATAATGACCTATCTTATGAAGAGTCACACTTCACTCCCAAGTGTACAGCAGAGCGAGGCCCATCCGGTTTTTTTTTACCTTGTTAGTACATTGGATTTGGCATCAGACTATTTTACCCACATTACGTAGATGCCTAAATTAACTGGTACCCACATTAGGTGCAATCTACTGTACTTAAAAATACAATAGTTTTACTGTTTAGTTTTTAATTGCTTTTTTCGTGTTTTTAGATATTTCTTTATCATTTTTATATTTATTATCTAAACATGCATTTTTTTTGTAAATATTTATAATTAATTGATAATTATTAAAGTTAATAAGTTATTAATTTGGAATTAATTTATATTGGTCAACCATATAACATTTCAACTGTTAAAAAATAAAGAAAACTAAATCTTTGACTGTACTTAACTATATATATTCTAACATAATTTTTATATAAACGAATACAGTATTACTCGTAAGAAGTAACTTTAGTTAAAGATTAAACTAGTGCCTATACAAACACTCGACACAATCTTTAATTCTTTTAACTTTTCTCGGTATTTAATTTAAATGAAATCCTAGTTAATAATATAACTAGTGAATAAAAATAATTCCATCAAACTCCGTATGTTGAGTTAATTTATAAATTATACAAAATAATTGTTGGTTTGAATAGTTTTATGTACGGATACTAATTATATAGTGCCTGGTAAAATATAAAAATTAAATATCGTATTTTACAATGAAAAATTTAATTTGTTTTTATCATAAAATCATAAAACGTAGTTAATGTTAGGCTATACAGCTCATGTGCACTTATATATAATATTATTATACTATCCAATATATTATTTGCATTTAAAAACTATTATTTAAAATATTATCATCATTATAACCTTAAGAAAATAATAACCGAAACAATTTTGAAAAATATATTAATTTACCAATCACTGTTATCAAGGGATTTTTAAAATACATTTTGCCAATGTGATTGTAGTCACGTAGTTCAGTATTATCTATAAATCGATATATATCTATATAATTATCTGTATGGGTTTTTTCTAGCCCATTTTTATCAATTTCCTTCCATAGTAATATGTTCTTTAATAAAATTAAATAAATAATTAATTAAATTTATTACAACAACAGTTTTTACTCTTAAAATGTTAACAATTCTTTCTAAGAAGATCTTTTTAGAAAAAAAAAAAAAAGTGTTGAATTATTTACGCTTATGGAACATTAAAATAATATAAATAATAGCATGGTATATTTCAGCAACTTAATATAGTATAAAAATTAAATTATTATCCAAGCGTTTTGCGTATACATGGTACGGTGTACATAGATGACACAAAATCGACAGTACACAAAAATCGATTAAATAGGATAACTGTGTTTTACAGAATATAATCGTACCCAATAATAATAAATTTAAAAAATTGCATAGGTAAGTGAAAAGATCGAGTGGTTCTGTCACTGCTGCCTGGCCTAGTGACACGGTGACCCGACAAATAAAATATTATTTATAGGTAAGATTATTATATTATTATTTACCCACCGCTAGTATATTGTATTGTGTCTCTTGTTATGTGACTGTATTATATTAATGTATTACTTAATTATATATTTGGGTAATAAATAATAAAAATGTATTAATGATTGCGTTTAATTTGTCGTCGAGAAAAGAAAAATGATACATGAACCGTATATAAAATTACTACAGATATAATATCATAATACAATGTTTTAACTCGCCACATCACAATGTATCCAAAATAATAACACAAAGCATTTAATTATATTAAACAAATATAATAATAATAATACATATATAATATAATAGGTACAATACATACCTACAATAATAATAAAAAAACATGAATGTACATTTGTGAGAGTGTCTGTGTGTGTGTGTATGTGTGTATGTGTTCCATTGTCCTCAATAAATCTATTCGTGTCCTTAAACTAAATTCGAGTTTTTTCCTCGCGAATTATTAACCGTGAAAAATACGCGATAGTGTAACGACGCGCAAAAAGCATTGGTTCTATTGCCGAAATCGTTCGTAACTATACGTAACATGCATATAATATATTATGTGTAATTCATATATTTATACTATACATATATACAACGTCTACATGGCTGCAGCTACTTTTGTTGTAAAAAAAACTTGTAAAATATTGTATACAGTTATCACAAAACATAATACAACAGATTCGTGTACACGTAAACGACTAACCCAAAATTATCCAAGCGATGTAATATTGTGCGTAGATAACGTCTAACAACCCGATATATATATATATATTATCTATCCCGTGTGGACCTCATGGTGGTCCTGGAGATGAGATATTGATGTACAATAGGTAAAAATAAAAAATAAAAATCATGATTCACAAATCGCAATAGTTAATTTACGATTTGTCATCTGATGAACAGAAGTATATATTACCATCGTTATCGTTTGACTTTTGTTCGATGCAGCCGACCACATGTTTTTATGTATGTATTGTGCATGGTCATAATATACTACTGACAATTCAATTGACTCATCGCGAATCCTTGACACGTTAAATTCATCTAGGAAACGTAGTCTCTCAATGCTCTGTGAAAAATTTTTTTACAGCCAAAATATATTTGAATTAATTTTTTGAAATTATTACTCATTATAATCTAATAACAATTCAACCCCTAATCGCCAACCAAATGACAAATCTCTTTCCTAATGCCTACCGCAAATAACAGCAAACAATATAATATGTAGTGGAGTATACAGAGGGAGGACTAATAGGCCCACCCCACGTTGCTCATATTTATTATTATTTATTTTTATATTTTTATAATTTACCCATAGTTTAAGATCATATCTTAAAATCACCATTGTATCTGTGTAGATAACCATATTTAACATTTGAATTATGTAAAGGGTGATTCATTTATAAGTACTTTTTTAAAAAATAAAAAAAATAATAAAATTAAATTGTATGAGACTATCTTTATTATCAATAAAAAAAGCTATATTTACATTTATTTTTTAAATATAATATCTTTTAAATGTTGGCCGTAACTGCGGTTAATATGGTCTATTCTAAATTTCCAATTTTCAATGGCACGTCCAAGCATTTCGACTGGTATTTGGCCAATGATGTGCGTGATGTTTGCTTCCAATTCATCTATCGTAGTCGGCTTGTAGACTTTGGACTTGACGTAGCCCCAAAGAAAAAAGTCTAGAGGAGTGATATCACACGATCTAGGTGGCCAATTAATCGGTCCGAATCGTGAAATTAATTGTTCTCCGAATTGTTCTCGTAATAAAGCAATGGTTTCACGTGCTGTATGACAAGTTGTGCCATCTTGTTGAAACCAAACGTCATTTTGATCACGGACTTCAATTTCTGGCAGCAAATAGTCCGATATCATGGCGCGATAACGGGCGCTATTCACAGTTACGTTCTGCTTCATTTTTGAAGAAATATGGACCGATAATTCCACACCAAACTGTCGTTCTTTCTGGATGTAATGGCAGCTCTTGAATCTCTTCGGGTTGTTCTTCATTCCAAATTCGGCAATTTTGCTTATTAACGTAGCCAATAAAAATGGGCCTCATCACTGAATAAAATTTTGGTCGAAAACAGTGAATCTTCTTCAAACATTTCAAGAGCCCATATACTGAATCTGTGACGACTCGGAAGGTCGGTTGGCTTCAAATCTTGCACGAGTTGAATTTCATATGCTTTTAAACCAAGGTCCTTACGTAAAATACGCCAAATTGTTGCATACGACAAGCCTAGAGAACGGCGCCGAATCGACTCATCACGGTCATCGCGTACACTCCTAACTACCGCCGCTATATTTTCTTCGCTACGCCGGATGAGGCCTATTTGGTAGCGTGTTATCCAATAATGAAAATTAAGTTTCAAATTTATTAATCGTATAGCGAATTGTGCGTTCGGTAGGCCGATTATGCGGACCATAAGTTTCTCTAAGCTTACGAAAAACAGTCTTCGTTGAACGCTGATTTTCGTAATACAGTTGAATAATTTGTAGACGTTGTACCGGGCAAGAAGTTCCATGATGAAATTTCAAATAATACTAAACTAAAATATAACGACAGTTTGATACGACTCAATGTTTTATCAGTCACATAGGCGTGCGCAGAGTTTCTGATTAGGTACAGCACACATTTTTATCGGTCT
>JASXSY010002497.1:0-15203 GCA_034509805.1 Sipha maydis | reverse complement strand
GGTATTGGTTTTAGAGATATACCTTGCAAAATGACGGAGTTATGACCAAAAAACAAAACTGAGAGGCGTTCTGAATTCTTAAAATTTCCATAAAATCGTCCAAATGTAAATTGAAATCTATATTTATATACTGAAAAATCAGAAAAAAATCACTGATTGCTATGGCATTGGTTTTAGAGATATATCTTTCAAAATGACGGAGTTATGACCAAAAGACGATTCTGAGAGGCGTTCTGAAACATTAAAATTTCCATAAAATCGTCCAAATGTAAATTGAAATCTATATTTATATACTGAAAAATCAGAAAAAAATCACTGATTGCTATGGTATTGGTTTTAGATATATACCTTGCAAAATGACGGAGTTATGACCAAAAAACGATTCTGAGAGGCGTTCTGAAACATTAAAATTTCCATAGAATCGTCCAAATGTAAATTGAAATCTATATTTATATACTGAAAAATCAGAAAAAAATCACTGATTGCTATGGTATTGGTTTTAGATATATACCTTGCAAAATGACGGAGTTATGACCAAAAAACTAATCTGAGAGGCGTTCTGAATTCTTAAAATTTCCATAAAATCGTCCAAATGTAAATTGAAATCTATATTTATATACTGAAAAATCAGAAATAAATCACTGATTGCTATGGTATTGGTTTTAGAGATATACCTTGCAAAATGACGGAGTTATGACCAAAAAACTAATCTGAGAGGCGTTCTGAATTCTTAAAATTTCCATAAAATCGTTCAAATGTAAATTGAAATCTATATTTATATACTGAAAAATCAGAAAAAAATCACTGATTGCTATGGTATTGGTTTTAGAGATATACCTTGCAAAATGACGGAGTTATGACCAAAAAACGAAACTGAGAGGCGTTCTGAATTCTTAAAATTTCCATAAAATCGTCCAAATGTAAATTGAAATCTATATTTATATACTGAAAAATCAGAAAAAAATCACTGATTGCCATGGTATTGGTTTTAGAGATATACCTTGCAAAATGACGGAGTTATGACCAAAAAACTAATCTGAGAGGCGTTCTGAATTCTTAAAATTTCCATAAAATCGTCCAAATGTAAATTGAAATCTATATTTATATACTGAAAAATCAGAAAAAAATCACTGATTGCTATGGCATTGGTTTTAGAGATATATCTTGCAAAATGACGGAGTTATGACCAAAAAACGATTCTGAGAGGCGTTCTGAAACATTAAAATTTCCATAGAATCGTCCAAATGTAAATTGAAATCTATATTTATATACTGAAAAATCAGAAAAAAATCACTGATTGCTATGGTATTGGTTTTAGAGATATACCTTGCAAAATGACGGAGTTATGACCAAAAAACTAATCTGAGAGGCGTTCTGAATTCTTAAAAATTCCATAAAATCGTCCAAATGTAAATTGAAATCTATATTTATATACTGAAAAATCAGAAAAAAATCACTGATTGCTATGTATTGGTTTTAGAGATATACCTTGCAAAATGACGGAGTTATGACCAAAAAACGATTCTGAGAGGCGTTCTGAAACATTAAAATTTCCATAGAATCGTCCAAATGTAAATTGAAATCTATATTTATATACTGAAAAATCAGAAATAAATCACTGATTGCTATGGTATTGGTTTTAGAGATATACCTTGCAAAATGACGGAGTTATGACCAAAAAACTAATCTGAGAGGCGTTCTGAATTCTTAAAATTTCCATAAAATCGTCCAAATGTAAATTGAAATCTATATTTATATACTGAAAAATCAGAAAAAAATCACTGATTGCTATGGCATTGGTTTTAGAGATATATCTTGCAAAATGACGGAGTTATGACCAAAAAACGATTCTGAGAGGCGTTCTGAAACCTTAAAATTTCCATAGAATCGTCCAAATGTAAATTGAAATCTATATTTATATACTGAAAAATCAGAAAAAAATCACTGATTGCTATGGTATTGGTTTTAGAGATATACCTTGCAAAATGACGGAGTTATGACCAAAAAACTAATCTGAGAGGCGTTCTGAATTCTTAAAATTTCCATAAAATCGTCCAAATGTAAATTGAAATCTATATTTATATACTGAAAAATCAGAAAAAAATCACTGATTGCTATGTATTGGTTTTAGAGATATACCTTGCAAAATGACGGAGTTATGACCAAAAAACGATTCTGAGAGGCGTTCTGAAACATTAAAATTTCCATAGAATCGTCCAAATGTAAATTGAAATCTATATTTATATACTGAAAAATCAGAAATAAATCACTGATTGCTATGGTATTGGTTTTAGAGATATACCTTGCAAAATGACGGAGTTATGACCAAAAAACTAATCTGAGAGGCGTTCTGAATTCTTAAAATTTCCATAAAATCGTTCAAATGTAAATTGAAATCTATATTTATATACTGAAAAATCAGAAAAAAATCACTGATTGCTATGGTATTGGTTTTAGAGATATACCTTGCAAAATGACGGAGTTATGACCAAAAAACGAAACTGAGAGGCGTTCTGAATTCTTAAAATTTCCATAAAATCGTCCAAATGTAAATTGAAATCTATATTTATATACTGAAAAATCAGAAAAAAATCACTGATTGCTATGGCATTGGTTTTAGAGATATATCTTGCAAAATGACGGAGTTATGACCAAAAAACGATTCTGAGAGGCGTTCTGAAACATTAAAATTTCCATAGAATCGTCCAAATGTAAATTGAAATCTATATTTATATACTGAAAAATCAGAAAAAAATCACTAATTGCTATGGTATTGGTTTTAGATATATACCTTGCAAAATGACGGAGTTATGACCAAAAAAGTAATCTGAGAGGCGTTCTGAATTCTTAAAATTTCCATAAAATCGTCCAAATGTAAATTGAAATCTATATTTATATACTGAAAAATCAGAAAAAAATCACTGATTGCTATTGTATTGGTTTTAGAGATATATCTTGCAAAATGACGGAGTTATGACCAAAAAACTAATCTGAGAGGCGTTCTGAAACATTAAAATTTCCATAAAATCGTCCAAATGTAAATTGAAATCTATATTTATATACTGAAAAATCAGAAAAAAATCACTGATTGCTATGGTATTGGTTTTAGAGATATACCTTGCAAAATGACGGAGTTATGACCAAAAAACGATTCTGAGAGGCGTTCTGAAACCTTAAAATTTCCATAGAATCGTCCAAATGTAAATTGAAATCTATATTTATATACTGAAAAATCAGAAAAAAATCACTGATTGCTATGGTATTGGTTTTAGATATATACCTTGCAAAATGACGGAGTTATGACCAAAAAACTAATCTGAGAGGCGTTCTGAATTCTTAAAATTTCCATAAAATCGTCCAAATGTAAATTGAAATCTATATTTATATACTGAAAAATCAGAAAAAAATCACTGATTGCTATGTATTGGTTTTAGAGATATACCTTGCAAAATGACGGAGTTATGACCAAAAAACGATTCTGAGAGGCGTTCTGAAACATTAAAATTTCCATAGAATCGTCCAAATGTAAATTGAAATCTATATTTATATACTGAAAAATCAGAAATAAATCACTGATTGCTATGGTATTGGTTTTAGAGATATACCTTGCAAAATGACGGAGTTATGACCAAAAAACTAATCTGAGAGGCGTTCTGAATTCTTAAAATTTCCATAAAATCGTTCAAATGTAAATTGAAATCTATATTTATATACTGAAAAATCAGAAAAAAATCACTGATTGCTATGGTATTGGTTTTAGAGATATACCTTGCAAAATGACGGAGTTATGACCAAAAAACGAAACTGAGAGGCGTTCTGAATTCTTAAAATTTCCATAAAATCGTCCAAATGTAAATTGAAATCTATATTTATATACTGAAAAATCAGAAAAAAATCACTGATTGCTATGGCATTGGTTTTAGAGATATATCTTGCAAAATGACGGAGTTATGACCAAAAAACGATTCTGAGAGGCGTTCTGAAACATTAAAATTTCCATAGAATCGTCCAAATGTAAATTGAAATCTATATTTATATACTGAAAAATCAGAAAAAAATCACTAATTGCTATGGTATTGGTTTTAGATATATACCTTGCAAAATGACGGAGTTATGACCAAAAAAGTAATCTGAGAGGCGTTCTGAATTCTTAAAATTTCCATAAAATCGTCCAAATGTAAATTGAAATCTATATTTATATACTGAAAAATCAGAAAAAAATCACTGATTGCTATTGTATTGGTTTTAGAGATATATCTTGCAAAATGACGGAGTTATGACCAAAAAACTAATCTGAGAGGCGTTCTGAAACATTAAAATTTCCATAAAATCGTCCAAATGTAAATTGAAATCTATATTTATATACTGAAAAATCAGAAAAAAATCACTGATTGCTATGGTATTGGTTTTAGAGATATACCTTGCAAAATGACGGAGTTATGACCAAAAAACGATTCTGAGAGGCGTTCTGAAACATTAAAATTTCCATAGAATCGTCCAAATGTAAATTGAAATCTATATTTATATACTGAAAAATCAGAAAAAAATCACTGATTGCTATGGTATTGGTTTTAGATATATACCTTGCAAAATGACGGAGTTATGACCAAAAAACTAATCTGAGAGGCGTTCTGAATTCTTAAAATTTCCATAAAATCGTCCAAATGTAAATTGAAATCTATATTTATATACTGAAAAATCAGAAAAAAATCACTGATTGCTATGGCATTGGTTTTAGAGATATATCTTGCAAAATGACGGAGTTATGACCAAAAAACGATTCTGAGAGGCGTTCTGAAACATTAAAATTTCCATAGAATCGTCCAAATGTAAATTGAAATCTATATTTATATACTGAAAAATCAGAAAAAAATCACTGATTGCTATGGTATTGGTTTTAGAGATATACCTTGCAAAATGACGGAGTTATGACCAAAAAACGAAACTGAGAGGCGTTCTGAATTCTTAAAATTTCCATAAAATCGTCCAAATGTAAATTGAAATCTATATTTATATACTGAAAAATCAGAAAAAAATCACTGATTGCTATGGCATTGGTTTTAGAGATATATCTTTCAAAATGACGGAGTTATGACCAAAAGACGATTCTGAGAGGCGTTCTGAAACATTAAAATTTCCATAAAATCGTCCAAATGTAAAATGAAATCTATATTTATATACTGAAAAATCAGAAAAAAATCACTGATTGCTATGGTATTGGTTTTAGAGATATACCTTGCAAAATGCCGGAGTTATGACCAAAAAACGAAACTGAGAGGCGTTCTGAATTCTTAAAATTTCCATAAAATCATCCAAATGTAAATTGAAATCTATATTTATATACTGAAAAATCAGAAAAAAATCACTGATTGCTATGGCATTGGTTTTAGAGATATATCTTGCAAAATGACGGAGTTATGACCAAAAAACGATTCTGAGAGGCGTTCTGAAACATTAAAATTTCCATAGAATCGTCCAAATGTAAATTGAAATCTATATTTATATACTGAAAAATCAGAAAAAAATCACTGATTGCTATGGTATTGGTTTTAGAGATATACCTTGCAAAATGACGGAGTTATGACCAAAAAACTAATCTGAGAGGCGTTCTGAATTCTTAAAATTTCCATAAAATCGTCCAAATGTAAATTGAAATCTATATTTATATACTGAAAAATCAGAAAAAAATCACTGATTGCTATTGTATTGGTTTTAGAGATATATCTTGCAAAATGACGGAGTTATGACCAAAAAACTAATCTGAGAGGCGTTCTGAAACATTAAAATTTCCATAAAATCGTCCAAATGTAAATTGAAATCTATATTTATATACTGAAAAATCAGAAAAAAATCACTGATTGCTATGGTATTGGTTTTAGAGATATACCTTGCAAAATGACGGAGTTATGACCAAAAAACGATTCTGAGAGGCGTTCTGAAACATTAAAATTTCCATAGAATCGTCCAAATGTAAATTGAAATCTATATTTATATACTGAAAAATCAGAAAAAAATCACTGATTGCTATGGTATTGGTTTTAGATATATACCTTGCAAAATGACGGAGTTATGACCAAAAAACTAATCTGAGAGGCGTTCTGAATTCTTAAAATTTCCATAAAATCGTCCAAATGTAAATTGAAATCTATATTTATATACTGAAAAATCAGAAAAAAATCACTGATTGCTATGGCATTGGTTTTAGAGATATATCTTGCAAAATGACGGAGTTATGACCAAAAGACGATTCTGAGAGGCGTTCTGAAACATTAAAATTTCCATAGAATCGTCCAAATGTAAATTGAAATCTATATTTATATACTGAAAAATCAGAAAAAAATCACTGATTGCTATGGTATTGGTTTTAGAGATATACCTTGCAAAATGACGGAGTTATGACCAAAAAACGAAACTGAGAGGCGTTCTGAATTCTTAAAATTTCCATAAAATCGTCCAAATGTAAATTGAAATCTATATTTATATACTGAAAAATCAGAAAAAAATCACTGATTGCTATGGCATTGGTTTTAGAGATATATCTTTCAAAATGACGGAGTTATGACCAAAAGACGATTCTGAGAGGCGTTCTGAAACATTAAAATTTCCATAGAATCGTCCAAATGTAAATTGAAATCTATATTTATATACTGAAAAATCAGAAAAAAATCACTGGTTGCTATGGTATTGGTTTTAGAGATATACCTTGCAAAATGACGGAATGATGACCAAAAAACGATTCTGAGAGGCTTTCTGAAACATTAAAATTTCCATAGAATCGTCCAAATGTAAATTGAAATCTATATTTATATACTGAAAAATCAGAAAAAAATCACTGATTGCTATGGTATTGGTTTTGGAGATATATCCTGCAAAATGACGGAGTTATGACCAAAAAACTAATCTGAGAGGCGTTCTGAATTCTTAAAATTTCCATAAAATCGTCCAAATGTAAATTGAAATCTATATTTATATACTGAAAAATCAGAAAAAAATCACTGATTGCTATGGCATTGGTTTT
Source organism: Sipha maydis (assembly GCA_034509805.1). Lineage (NCBI taxonomy): Eukaryota > Metazoa > Arthropoda > Insecta > Hemiptera > Aphididae > Sipha > Sipha maydis. The sequence continues at coordinate 8,185 of JASXSY010002497.1, read as the reverse complement.
AGAGATATATCTTGCAAAATGACGGAGTTATGACCAAAAAACGATTCTGAGAGGCGTTCTCAAACCTTAAAATTTCCATAGAATCGTCCAAATGTAAATTGAAATCTATATTTATATACTGAAAAATCAGAAAAAAATCACTGATTGCTATGGTATTGGTTTTAGAGATATACCTTGCAAAATGACGGAGTTATGACCAAAAAACTAATCTGAGAGGCGTTCTGAATTCTTAAAATTTCCATAAAATCGTCCAAATGTAAATTGAAATCTATATTTATATACTGAAAAATCAGAAAAAAATCACTGATTGCTATGTATTGGTTTTAGAGATATACCTTGCAAAATGACGGAGTTATGACCAAAAAACGATTCTGAGAGGCGTTCTGAAACATTAAAATTTCCATAGAATCGTCCAAATGTAAATTGAAATCTATATTTATATACTGAAAAATCAGAAAAAAATCACTGATTGCTATGGTATTGGTTTTAGATATATACCTTGCAAAATGACGGAGTTATGACCAAAAAACTAATCTGAGAGGCGTTCTGAATTCTTAAAATTTCCATAAAATCGTCCAAATGTAAATTGAAATCTATATTTATATACTGAAAAATCAGAAATAAATCACTGATTGCTATGGTATTGGTTTTAGAGATATACCTTGCAAAATGACGGAGTTATGACCAAAAAACTAATCTGAGAGGCGTTCTGAATTCTTAAAATTTCCATAAAATCGTTCAAATGTAAATTGAAATCTATATTTATATACTGAAAAATCAGAAAAAAATCACTGATTGCTATGGTATTGGTTTTAGAGATATACCTTGCAAAATGACGGAGTTATGACCAAAAAACGAAACTGAGAGGCGTTCTGAATTCTTAAAATTTCCATAAAATCGTCCAAATGTAAATTGAAATCTATATTTATATACTGAAAAATCAGAAAAAAATCACTGATTGCTATGGCATTGGTTTTAGAGATATATCTTGCAAAATGACGGAGTTATGACCAAAAAACGATTCTGAGAGGCGTTCTGAAACATTAAAATTTCCATAGAATCGTCCAAATGTAAATTGAAATCTATATTTATATACTGAAAAATCAGAAAAAAATCACTAATTGCTATGGTATTGGTTTTAGATATATACCTTGCAAAATGACGGAGTTATGACCAAAAAAGTAATCTGAGAGGCGTTCTGAATTCTTAAAATTTCCATAAAGTCGTCCAAATGTAAATTGAAATCTATATTTATATACTGAAAAATCAGAAAAAAATCACTGATTGCTATGGTATTGGTTTTAGAGATATACCTTGCAAAATGACGGAGTTATGACCAAAAAAGTAATCTGAGAGGCGTTCTGAATTCTTAAAATTTCCATAAAATCGTCCAAATGTAAATTGAAATCTATATTTATATACTGAAAAATCAGAAAAAAATCACTGATTGCTATTGTATTGGTTTTAGAGATATATCTTGCAAAATGACGGAGTTATGACCAAAAAACTAATCTGAGAGGCGTTCTGAAACATTAAAATTTCCATAAAATCGTCCAAATGTAAATTGAAATCTATATTTATATACTGAAAAATCAGAAAAAAATCACTGATTGCTATGGTATTGGTTTTAGAGATATACCTTGCAAAATGACGGAGTTATGACCAAAAAACGATTCTGAGAGGCGTTCTGAAACATTAAAATTTCCATAGAATCGTCCAAATGTAAATTGAAATCTATATTTATATACTGAAAAATCAGAAAAAAATCACTGATTGCTATGGTATTGGTTTTAGATATATACCTTGCAAAATGACGGAGTTATGACCAAAAAACGATTCTGAGAGGCGTTCTGAAACATTAAAATTTCCATAGAATCGTCCAAATGTAAATTGAAATCTATATTTATATACTGAAAAATCAGAAAAAAATCACTGATTGCTATGGTATTGGTTTTAGAGATATACCTTGCAAAATGACGGAGTTATGACCAAAAAACGAAACTGAGAGGCGTTCTGAATTCTTAAAATTTCCATAAAATCGTCCAAATGTAAATTGAAATCTATATTTATATACTGAAAAATCAGAAAAAAATCACTGATTGCTATGGCATTGGTTTTAGAGATATATCTTTCAAAATGACGGAGTTATGACCAAAAGACGATTCTGAGAGGCGTTCTGAAACATTAAAATTTCCATAGAATCGTCCAAATGTAAATTGAAATCTATATTTATATACTGAAAAATCAGAAAAAAATCACTGGTTGCTATGGTATTGGTTTTAGAGATATACCTTGCAAAATGACGGAGTTATGACCAAAAAACGAAACTGAGAGGCGTTCTGAATTCTTAAAATTTCCATAAAATCGTCCAAATGTAAATTGAAATCTATATTTATATACTGAAAAATCAGAAAAAAATCACTGATTGCTATGGCATTGGTTTTAGAGATATATCTTTCAAAATGACGGAGTTATGACCAAAAGACGATTCTGAGAGGCGTTCTGAAACATTAAAATTTCCATAAAATCGTCCAAATGTAAAATGAAATCTATATTTATATACTGAAAAATCAGAAAAAAATCACTGATTGCTATGGTATTGGTTTTAGAGATATACCTTGCAAAATGCCGGAGTTATGACCAAAAAACGAAACTGAGAGGCGTTCTGAATTCTTAAAATTTCCATAAAATCATCCAAATGTAAATTGAAATCTATATTTATATACTGAAAAATCAGAAAAAAATCACTGATTGCTATGGCATTGGTTTTAGAGATATATCTTGCAAAATGACGGAGTTATGACCAAAAAACGATTCTGAGAGGCGTTCTGAAACATTAAAATTTCCATAGAATCGTCCAAATGTAAATTGAAATCTATATTTATATACTGAAAAATCAGAAAAAAATCACTGATTGCTATGGTATTGGTTTTAGAGATATACCTTGCAAAATGACGGAGTTATGACCAAAAAACTAATCTGAGAGGCGTTCTGAATTCTTAAAATTTCCATAAAATCGTCCAAATGTAAATTGAAATCTATATTTATATACTGAAAAATCAGAAAAAAATCACTGATTGCTATTGTATTGGTTTTAGAGATATATCTTGCAAAATGACGGAGTTATGACCAAAAAACTAATCTGAGAGGCGTTCTGAAACATTAAAATTTCCATAAAATCGTCCAAATGTAAATTGAAATCTATATTTATATACTGAAAAATCAGAAAAAAATCACTGATTGCTATGGTATTGGTTTTAGAGATATACCTTGCAAAATGACGGAGTTATGACCAAAAAACGATTCTGAGAGGCGTTCTGAAACATTAAAATTTCCATAGAATCGTCCAAATGTAAATTGAAATCTATATTTATATACTGAAAAATCAGAAAAAAATCACTGATTGCTATGGTATTGGTTTTAGATATATACCTTGCAAAATGACGGAGTTATGACCAAAAAACTAATCTGAGAGGCGTTCTGAATTCTTAAAATTTCCATAAAATCGTCCAAATGTAAATTGAAATCTATATTTATATACTGAAAAATCAGAAAAAAATCACTGATTGCTATGGCATTGGTTTTAGAGATATATCTTGCAAAATGACGGAGTTATGACCAAAAGACGATTCTGAGAGGCGTTCTGAAACATTAAAATTTCCATAGAATCGTCCAAATGTAAATTGAAATCTATATTTATATACTGAAAAATCAGAAAAAAATCACTGATTGCTATGGTATTGGTTTTAGAGATATACCTTGCAAAATGACGGAGTTATGACCAAAAAACGAAACTGAGAGGCGTTCTGAATTCTTAAAATTTCCATAAAATCGTCCAAATGTAAATTGAAATCTATATTTATATACTGAAAAATCAGAAAAAAATCACTGATTGCTATGGCATTGGTTTTAGAGATATATCTTTCAAAATGACGGAGTTATGACCAAAAGACGATTCTGAGAGGCGTTCTGAAACATTAAAATTTCCATAGAATCGTCCAAATGTAAATTGAAATCTATATTTATATACTGAAAAATCAGAAAAAAATCACTGGTTGCTATGGTATTGGTTTTAGAGATATACCTTGCAAAATGACGGAATGATGACCAAAAAACGATTCTGAGAGGCTTTCTGAAACATTAAAATTTCCATAGAATCGTCCAAATGTAAATTGAAATCTATATTTATATACTGAAAAATCAGAAAAAAATCACTGATTGCTATGGTATTGGTTTTGGAGATATATCCTGCAAAATGACGGAGTTATGACCAAAAAACTAATCTGAGAGGCGTTCTGAATTCTTAAAATTTCCATAAAATCGTCCAAATGTAAATTGAAATCTATATTTATATACTGAAAAATCAGAAAAAAATCACTGATTGCTATGGCATTGGTTTTAGAGATATATCTTGCAAAATGACGGAGTTATGACCAAAAAACGATTCTGAGAGGCGTTCTCAAACCTTAAAATTTCCATAGAATCGTCCAAATGTAAATTGAAATCTATATTTATATACTGAAAAATCAGAAAAAAATCACTGATTGCTATGGTATTGGTTTTAGAGATATACCTTGCAAAATGACGGAGTTATGACCAAAAAACTAATCTGAGAGGCGTTCTGAATTCTTAAAATTTCCATAAAATCGTCCAAATGTAAATTGAAATCTATATTTATATACTGAAAAATCAGAAAAAAATCACTGATTGCTATGTATTGGTTTTAGAGATATACCTTGCAAAATGACGGAGTTATGACCAAAAAACGATTCTGAGAGGCGTTCTGAAACATTAAAATTTCCATAGAATCGTCCAAATGTAAATTGAAATCTATATTTATATACTGAAAAATCAGAAAAAAATCACTGATTGCTATGGTATTGGTTTTAGATATATACCTTGCAAAATGACGGAGTTATGACCAAAAAACTAATCTGAGAGGCGTTCTGAATTCTTAAAATTTCCATAAAATCGTCCAAATGTAAATTGAAATCTATATTTATATACTGAAAAATCAGAAATAAATCACTGATTGCTATGGTATTGGTTTTAGAGATATACCTTGCAAAATGACGGAGTTATGACCAAAAAACTAATCTGAGAGGCGTTCTGAATTCTTAAAATTTCCATAAAATCGTTCAAATGTAAATTGAAATCTATATTTATATACTGAAAAATCAGAAAAAAATCACTGATTGCTATGGTATTGGTTTTAGAGATATACCTTGCAAAATGACGGAGTTATGACCAAAAAACGAAACTGAGAGGCGTTCTGAATTCTTAAAATTTCCATAAAATCGTCCAAATGTAAATTGAAATCTATATTTATATACTGAAAAATCAGAAAAAAATCACTGATTGCTATGGCATTGGTTTTAGAGATATATCTTGCAAAATGACGGAGTTATGACCAAAAAACGATTCTGAGAGGCGTTCTGAAACATTAAAATTTCCATAGAATCGTCCAAATGTAAATTGAAATCTATATTTATATACTGAAAAATCAGAAAAAAATCACTAATTGCTATGGTATTGGTTTTAGATATATACCTTGCAAAATGACGGAGTTATGACCAAAAAAGTAATCTGAGAGGCGTTCTGAATTCTTAAAATTTCCATAAAGTCGTCCAAATGTAAATTGAAATCTATATTTATATACTGAAAAATCAGAAAAAAATCACTGATTGCTATGGTATTGGTTTTAGAGATATACCTTGCAAAATGACGGAGTTATGACCAAAAAAGTAATCTGAGAGGCGTTCTGAATTCTTAAAATTTCCATAAAATCGTCCAAATGTAAATTGAAATCTATATTTATATACTGAAAAATCAGAAAAAAATCACTGATTGCTATTGTATTGGTTTTAGAGATATATCTTGCAAAATGACGGAGTTATGACCAAAAAACTAATCTGAGAGGCGTTCTGAAACATTAAAATTTCCATAAAATCGTCCAAATGTAAATTGAAATCTATATTTATATACTGAAAAATCAGAAAAAAATCACTGATTGCTATGGTATTGGTTTTAGAGATATACCTTGCAAAATGACGGAGTTATGACCAAAAAACGATTCTGAGAGGCGTTCTGAAACATTAAAATTTCCATAGAATCGTCCAAATGTAAATTGAAATCTATATTTATATACTGAAAAATCAGAAAAAAATCACTGATTGCTATGGTATTGGTTTTAGATATATACCTTGCAAAATGACGGAGTTATGACCAAAAAACGATTCTGAGAGGCGTTCTGAAACATTAAAATTTCCATAGAATCGTCCAAATGTAAATTGAAATCTATATTTATATACTGAAAAATCAGAAAAAAATCACTGATTGCTATGGTATTGGTTTTAGAGATATACCTTGCAAAATGACGGAGTTATGACCAAAAAACGAAACTGAGAGGCGTTCTGAATTCTTAAAATTTCCATAAAATCGTCCAAATGTAAATTGAAATCTATATTTATATACTGAAAAATCAGAAAAAAATCACTGATTGCTATGGCATTGGTTTTAGAGATATATCTTTCAAAATGACGGAGTTATGACCAAAAGACGATTCTGAGAGGCGTTCTGAAACATTAAAATTTCCATAGAATCGTCCAAATGTAAATTGAAATCTATATTTATATACTGAAAAATCAGAAAAAAATCACTGGTTGCTATGGTATTGGTTTTAGAGATATACCTTGCAAAATGACGGAATGATGACCAAAAAACGATTCTGAGAGGCGTTCTGAAACATTAAAATTTCCATAGAATCGTCCAAATGTAAATTGAAATCTATATTTATATACTGAAAAATCAGAAAAAAATCACTGATTGCTATGGTATTGGTTTTGGAGATATATCCTGCAAAATGACGGAGTTATGACCAAAAAACTAATCTGAGAGGCGTTCTGAATTCTTAAAATTTCCATAAAATCGTCCAAATGTAAATTGAAATCTATATTTATATACTGAAAAATCAGAAAAAAATCACTGATTGCTATGGTATTGGTTTTAGATATATACCTTGCAAATGACGGAGTTATGACCAAAAAACGAAACTGAGAGGCGTTCTGAATTCTTAAAATTTCCATAAAATCGTCCAAATGTAAATTGAAATCTATATTTATATACTGAAAAATCAGAAAAAAATCACTGATTGCTATGGCATTGGTTTTAGAGATATATCTTTCAAAATGACGGAGTTATGACCAAAAGACGATTCTGAGAGGCGTTCTGAAACATTAAAATTTCCATAGAATCGTCCAAATGTAAATTGAAATCTATATTTATATACTGAAAAATCAGAAAAAAATCACTGGTTGCTATGGTATTGGTTTTAGAGATATACCTTGCAAAATGACGGAATGATGACCAAAAAACGATTCTGAGAGGCGTTCTGAAACATTAAAATTTCCATAGAATCGTCCAAATGTAAATTGAAATCTATATTTATATACTGAAAAATCAGAAAAAAATCACTGATTGCTATGGTATTGGTTTTAGAGATATACCTTGCAAAATGACGGAGTTATGACCAAAAAACGAAACTGAGAGGCGTTCTGAATTCTTAAAATTTCCATAAAATCGTCCAAATGTAAATTGAAATCTATATTTATATACTGAAAAATCAGAAAAAAATCACTGATTGCTATGGCATTGGTTTTAGAGATATATCTTTCAAAATGACGGAGTTATGACCAAAAGACGATTCTGAGAGGCGTTCTGAAACATTAAAATTTCCATAGAATCGTCCAAATGTAAATTGAAATCTATATTTATATACTGAAAAATCAGAAAAAAATCACTGGTTGCTATGGTATTGGTTTTAGAGATATACCTTGCAAAATGACGGAATGATGACCAAAAAACGATTCTGAGAGGCGTTCTGAAACATTAAAATTTCCATAGAATCGTCCAAATGTAAATTGAAATCTATATTTATATACTGAAAAATCAGAAAAAAATCACTGATTGCTATGGTATTGGTTTTGGAGATATATCCTGCAAAATGACGGAGTTATGACCAAAAAACTAATCTGAGAGGCGTTCTGAATTCTTAAAATTTCCATAAAATCGTCCAAATGTAAATTGAAATCTATATTTATATACTGAAAAATCAGAAAAAAATCACTGATTGCTATGGTATTGGTTTTAGATATATACCTTGCAAATGACGGAGTTATGACCAAAA
>JASXSY010002496.1:0-34710 GCA_034509805.1 Sipha maydis | reverse complement strand
TGACCAAATGCATAATTGAAAAGAGAGTTGTCCAAATCTATTCCAAATATTTTACTGTACATTTTTGTACAAATTTCATAAATATCGCACAAATGCCCAAGTTTCCAGCATCCAGCATATCGAGAAAAATCGAACTATTTGAGTATATTATAATATTGCTGTTGTTTGTTTAGTATTTCAGTAGCTCCCAGGGGTTGCTCAAATTCATAATTGAAATGAGGACTTTTGAAATCCATTCAAAATGTTCTAATGAACATTTTGTACAAATTTCTTAAATATCGCCCAAAAGCCTAGGTGTCCAGGATTCAGTTTATCGAGAAAAATTGTACTATTTGAGTATATTATATATTGTTGTTGTTTGTTTAGTATTTCAGTGGCCCCCAGGGGTAGATCAAATTCATAATTGAAATGAGGACTTTTGAAATCCATTCAAAATGTTCTTCTGAACATTTTGTACCAATTTCATAATCATCGCCCAAATGCCCAATTGGCCAGGATCCAGCATATCGAGAAAACTCGTACTATTTGAGTATATTATAATTGTTGTTGTTTGTTTACTATTTCAGTGGCCCTCAAGGGTTGACCAAATGCATTATTGAAAAGAGAGTTGTCCAAATCTATTCCAAATATTCTACTGTACATTTTGTACAAATTTCATAAGTATCGCACAAATGCCCAAGTTTCCAGGATCCAGCATATCGAGAAAAATCGAACTATTTGTGTATAATATAGTTTATTTTTGTTTGTTTACTATTTCACTGGCCCCCAAGGGTTGATCAAATGCATAATTGAAATGAGGACTTTTGAAATCGATTCAAAATGTTCTACTGAACATTTTGTTACAATTTCATAATTATCGCCCAAAAGCCCAGGTGTCCAGTATCCAGCATATCAAGAAAACACGTACTATTTGAGCATAATGTAGTTTATTGTTGTTTGTATACTATTTCACTGGCCCCCAGGGGTTGATCATATGCATAATTGAAATGAGGACTATTGAAATCGATTCAAAATGTTCTACTGTACATTTTGTAACAATTTCATAATCATCGCCCAAATGCCCAAGTGTCCAGGGTCCAGCATATCGAGAAAAATTGTACTATTTGAGTATATTATATATTGTTGTTGTTAGTTTACAATTTCACTGGCCTTTAAGGGTTGACCAAATGCTTAATTGAAATGAGTTTTATCAAAATCAATTCCAAATATTCTACTGAAAATTTTGTACTAATTTCATAAATATCGCCCAAATGCCCAAGTTTCCAGGATCCAGCATATCGAGAAAAATCGAACTATTTGTGTATAATATAGTTTATTTTTGTTTGTTTACTATTTCACTGGCCCCCATGGGTTGATCAAATGCATAATTGAAATGAGGACTTTTGAAATCCATTCAAAATGTTCTTCTGAACATTTTGTACCAATTTCATAATCATCGCCCAAATGCCCAATTGGCCAGTATCCAGCATATCGAGAAAACTCGTACTAATTGAGTATATTATTGTTTGTTGTTGTTTGTTTACTATTTCTCTGGCCCTCAGAGGTTGATCAAATGCATAATTGAAATGAGGACTTTTGAAATAGATTCCAAATAATCTACTGAACATTTTGTACAAATTTCATAATTATCGCCCAAAAGCCCAGGTGTCCAGTATCCAGCATATCGAGAAAACACGTAGTTTTTGAGTATATTATATATTGTTGTTGTTTGTTTACTATTTCGCCGGCCCTCAGAGGTAGATCAAATGCATAATTGAAATGAGGGTTGTCCAATTCTATTCCAAAAATTCTACTGTACATTTTGTACCAATTTCATAATCATCGCCCAAATGCCCAAGTGGCCAAGATCCAGCATATCGAGAAAACTCATACTATTTGAGTATATTATATTTTGTTGTTGTTTGTTTACTATTTCACTGGCCCTCAAGGGTTGACCAAGTGCATAATTGAAATGAGGACTTTTGAAATCGATTCAAAATGTTCTACTGAACATTTTGTAACAATTTCATAATCATCGCCCAAATGCCCAGGTGTCCAGGATTCAGTATATCGAGAAAAATTGTACTATTTGAGTATATTATGTATTGTTGTTGTTTGTTTAGTATTTCAGTGGCCCCCAGGGGTTGAACAAATTCATAATTGAAATGAGGACTTTTGAAATCCATTCAAAATGTTCTTCTGAACATTTTGTACCAGTTTCATAATCATCGCCCAAATGCCCAATTGGCCAGGATCCAGCATATCGAGAAAACTCGTACTATTTGAGTATATTATATTTGTTGTTGTTTGTTTACTATTACAGTGGCCCTCAAGGGTAGACCAAATGCATAATTGAAATCAGGGTTATCCAAATCTATTCCAAATTTTCTACTGAACATTTTGTACAAATTTCATAAATAACGCCCAAAAGCCCAAGTGTCCAGCATCCAGCATATCGAGAAAAATCGAACTATTTGAGTATATTATATATTGCTGTTGTTTGTTTAGTATTTCAGTGGCCCCCAGGGGTTGCTCAAATTCATAATTGAAATGAGGACTTTTGAAATCCATTCAAAATGTTCTACTGAACATTTTTTACCAATTACATAATCATCGCCCAGATGCCCAATTGGCCAGGATCCAGCATATCGTGAAAACTCGTACTATTTGAGTATATTATATTTGTTGTTGTTTGTTTACTATTTCACTGGCCCTCAGGGGTTGATCAAATGTATAATTGAAATGAGGACTTTTGAAATCGATTCAAATGTTCTAATGAACATTTTGTCCAAATTTCTTAAATATCGCCCAAAAGCCCAAGTGTCCACCATCCAGCATATCGAGAAAAATCGAACTATTTGAGTATATTATATATTGCTGTTGTTTGTTTAGTATATCAGTGGCCCCCAGGGGTTGCTCAAATTCATAATTGAAATGAGGACTTTTGAAATCCATTCAAAATGTTCTAATGAACATTTTGTACAAATTTCTTAAATATCGCCCAAAAGCCTAGGTGTCCAGGATTCAGTTTATCGAGAAAAATTGTACTATTTGAGTATATTATATATTGTTGTTGTTTGTTTAGTATTTCAGTGGCCCCCAGGGGTAGATAAAATTCATAATTGAAATGAGGACTTTTGAAATCCATTCAAAATGTTCTTCTGAACATTTTGTACCAATTTTATAATCATCGCCCAAATGCCCAATTGGCCAGGATCCAGCATATCGAGAAAACTCGTACTATTTGAGTATATTATAATTGTTGTTGTTTGTTTACTATTTCAGTGGCCCTCAAGGGTTGACCAAATGCATAATTGAAAAGAGAGTTGTCCAAATCTATTCCAAATATTTTACTGTACATTTTGTACAAATTTCATAAATATCGCACAAATGCCCAAGTTTCCAGGATCCAGCATATCGAGAAAAATCGAACTATTTGAGTATAATATAGTTTATTGTTGTTTGTTTACTATTTCACTGGCCCACAAGGGTTGATCAAATGCATAATTGAAATGAGGACTTTTGAAATCGATTCAAAATGTTCTAATGAACATTTTGTACAAATTTCTTAAATATCGCCCAAAAGCCCAGGCGTCCAGGATTCAGCATATCGAGAAAAATCGAACTATTTGAGTATATCATATATTGTTGTTGTTACTTTACAATTTCACTGGCCCTCAAGGGTTGACCAAATGCATAGTTAAAATCAGGGTTATCCAAATCTATTCCAAATGTTCTACTGAACATTTTGCACAAATTTCATAAATATCGCCCAAAAGCCCAAGTGTCCAGCATCCAGCATATCGAGAAAACACGTAGTTTTTGAGTATATTATATATTGTTGTTGTTTGTTTACTATTTCACTGGCCCTCAGGGGTTGATCAAATGCATCATTGAAATGAGGACTTTTGAAATCGATTCAAAATGTTCTAATGAACATTTTGTACAAATTTCTTAAATATCGCCCAAAAGCCCAAGTGTCCAGCATCCAGCATATCGAGAAAACACGTAGTTTTTGAGTATATTATATATTGTTGTTGTTTGTTTACTATTTCACTGGCCCTCAGGGGTTGATCAAATGCATCATTGAAATGAGGACTTTTGAAATCGATTCAAAATGTTCTAATGAACATTTTGTACAAATTTCTTAAATATCGCCCAAATGCCCAAGTGTCCAGGTTCCAGCATATCGAGAAAAATTGAACTATATGAGTATATTATTGTTTGTTGTTGTTTGTTTACTATTTCACTGGCCCTCAGAGGTAGATCAAATGCATAATTGAAATGAGGGTTGTCCAATTCTATTCCAAAAATTCTACTGTACATTTTGTACCAATTTCATAATTATCACCCAAAAGCCCAGGTGTCCAGTATCCAGCATATCGAGAAAACACGTAGTTTTTGAGTATATTATATATTGTTGTTGTTTGTTTACTATTTCGCCGGCCCTCAGAGGTAGATCAAATGCATAATTGAAATTAGGGTTGTCCAATTCTATTCCAAAAATTCTACTGTACATTTTGTACCAATTTCATAATCATCGCCCAAATGCCCAAGTGGCCAAGATCCAGCATATCGAGAAAACTCGTACTATTTGAGTATATTATATTTTGTTGTTGTTTGTTTAGTATTTCAGTGGCCCTCAAGGGTAGACCAAATGCATAATTGAAATCAGGGTTATCCAAATCTATTCCAAATTTTCTACTGAACATTTTGTACAAATTTCATAAATAACGCCCAAAAGCCCAAGTGTCCAGCATCCAGCATATCGAGAAAACTCGTACTATTTGAGTATATTATATTTGTTGTTGTTGTTAGTTTACTATTTCACTGGCCCTCAGGGGTTGATCAAATGCATAATTGAAATGAGGACTTTTGAAATCGACTCAAAATGTTCTACTGAACATTTTGTTACAATTTCATAATCATCGCCCAAATGCCCAAGTGTCCAGGATCCAGCATATCGAGAAAACTCGTTCTATTTGAGTATATTATATTTTGTTGTTGTTTGTTTACTATTTCACTGGCCCTCAGAGGTTGATCAAATGCATAATTGAAATGAGGACTTTTGAAATCCATTCAAAATATTCTAATGAACATTTTGTACAAATTTCTTAAATATCGCCCAAATGCCCAATTGGCCAGGATCCAGCATATCGAGAAAACTCGTACTATTTGAGTATACTATATTTTTTGTTGTTTGTTTACTATTTCAGTGGCCCTCTAGGGTTGACCAAATGCATAAATGAAAAGAGAATTGTCCAAATCTATTCCAAGTATTCTACTGTACATTTTGTACAAATTTCTTAAATATCGCACAAATGCCCAAGTTTCCAGGATCCAGCATATCGAGAAAAATCGAACTATTTGAGTATAATATAGTTTATTGTTGTTTGTTTACTATTTCACTGGCCCCCAAGGGTTGATCAAATGCATAATTGAAATGAGGACTTTTGAAATCGATTCAAAATGTTCTACTGAACATTTTGTTACAATTTCACAATTATCGCCCAAAAGCCCAGGTGTCCAGTATCCAGCATATCGAGAAAACTCGTACTAATTGAGTATATTATATATTGTTGTTGTTTGCTTAGTATTTCAGTGGCCCCCAGGGGTTAATCAAATGCATAATTGATATGAGGGTTATCCAAATCGTTTCAAAATGTTCTACTGAATATTTTGTACAAATTTGATAAACATCGCCCAAATGCCCAAGTGTCCAGGTTCCAGCATATCGAGAAAAATTGAACTATTTGTGTATAATATAGTTTATTTTTGTTTGTTTACTATTTCACTGGCCCCCATGGGTTGATCAAATGCATAATTGAAATGAGGACTTTTGAAATCCATTCAAAATGTTCTTCTGAACATTTTGTACCAATTTCATAATCATCGCCCAAATGCCCAATTGGCCAGTATCCAGCATATCGAAAAAACTCGTACTAATTGAGTATATTATATATTGCTGTTGTTTGTTTACTATTTCACTGGCCCTCAGTGGTTGATCAAATTCATAGTTGAAATGAGTACTTTTGAAATCGATTCAAAATGTTCTACTGAACATTTTGTTACAATTTCACAATTATCGCCCAAAAGCCCAGGTGTCCAGTATCCAGCATATCGAGAAAACTCGTACTAATTGAGTATATTATATATTGTTGTTGTTTGCTTAGTATTTCAGTGGCCCCCAGGGGTTAATCAAATGCATAATTGATATGAGGGTTATCCAAATCTATTCCAAATGTTCTACTGAACATTTTGCACAAATTTCATAAATATCGCCCAAAAGCCCAAGTGTCCAGGATTCAGCATATCGAGAAAACACGTAGTTTTTGAGTATATTATATATTGTTGTTGTTAGTTTACAATTTCACTGGCCCTCAAGGGTTGACCAAATGCTTAATTGAAATGAGTTTTATCAAAATCAATTCCAAATATTCTACTGAAAATTTTGTACTAATTTTATAAATATCGCCCAAATGCCCAAGTTTCCAGGATCCAGCATATCGAGAAAAATTGAACTATTTGAGTATAATATAGTTTATTGTTGTTTGTATACTATTTCACTGGCCCCCTGGGGTTGATCATATGCATAATTGAAATGAGGACTTTTGAAATCGATTCAAAATAATCTACTGAACATTTTGTAACATTTTCATAATCATCGCCCAAATGCTCAGGTGTCCTGGGTTCAGCATATCGAGAAAACTCATACTATTTGAGTATATTATAATTTGTTGTTGTTTGTTTACTATTTCACTGGCCTTCAGAGGTTGATCAAATGCATAATTGAAATGAGGACTTTTGAAATAGATTCCAAATAATCTACTGAACATTTTGTACAAATTTCATAATCATCGCCCAAATGCCCAATTGGCCAGGATCCAGCATATCGAGAAAACTCGTACTATTTGAGTATATTATAATTGTTGTTGTTTGTTTACTATTTCAGTGGCCCTCAAGGGTTGACCAAATACATTATTGAAAAGAGAGTTGTCCAAATCTATTCCAAATATTCTACTGTACATTTTGTACAAATTTCATAAATATCGCACAAATGCCCAAGTTTCCAGGATCCAGCATATCGAGAAAAATCGAACTATTTGTGTATAATATAGTTTATTTTTGTTTGTTTACTATTTCACTGGCCCCCATGGGTTGATCAAATGCATAATTGAAATGAGGACTTTTGAAATCCATTCAAAATGTTCTTCTGAACATTTTGTACCAATTTCATAATCATCGCCCAAATGCCCAATTGGCCAGTATCCAGCATATCGAGAAAACTCGTACTAATTGAGTATATTATATATTGCTGTTGTTTGTTTACTATTTCACTGGCCCTCAGTGGTTGATCAAATTCATAGTTGAAATGAGGACTTTTGAAATCGATTCAAAATGTTCTACTGAATATTTTGTACAAATTTGATAAACATCGCCAAAATTCACAAGTGTCCAGGGTCCAGCATATCGAGAAAAATTGTACTATTTGAGTATATTATATATTGTTGTTGTTAGTTTACAATTTCACTGGCCCTCAAGGGTTGACCAAATGCTTAATTGAAATGAGTTTTATCAAAATCAATTCCAAATATTCTACTGAAAAGTTTGTACTAATTTTATAAATATCGCCCAAATGCCCAAGTTTCCAGGATCCAGCATATCGAGAAAAATTGAACTATTTGAGTATAATATAGTTTATTGTTGTTTGTATACTATTTCACTGGCCCCCTGGGGTTGATCATATGCATAATTGAAATGAGGACTTTTGAAATCGATTCAAAATTTTCTACTGAACATTTTGTAACAATTTCATAATCATCGCCCAAATGCCCAGGTGTCCAGGGTTCAGTATATCGAGAATAATTGTACTATTTGAGTATATTATGTATTGTTGTTGTTTGTTTAGTATTTCAGTGGCCCCCAGGGGTTGAACAAATTCATAATTGAAATGAGGACTTTTGAAATCCATTCAAAATGTTCTTCTGAACATTTTGTACCAATTTCATAATCATCGCCCAAATGCCCAATTGGCCAGGATCCAGCATATCGAGAAAACTCGTACTATTTGAGTATATATTGTATTTGTTGTTGTTTGTTTACTATTTCACTGGCCCTCAGGGGTTGATCAAATGCATAATTGAAATGAGGACTTTTGAAATCGATTCAAAATGTTCTAATGAACATTTTGTACAAATTTCTTAAATATCGCCCAAAAGCCCAGGTGTCCAGGATCAGTTTATCGAGAAAAATTGTACTTTTTGAGTATATTATATATTGTTGTTGTTTGTTTAGTATTTCACTGGTCCCCAGGGGTTGATCAAATTCATAATTGAAATGAGGACTTTTGAAATCCATTCAAAATGTTCTACTGTACATTTTGTAACAATTTCATAATCATCGCCCAAATGCCCAAGTGTCCAGGTTCCAGCATATCGAGAAAAATTGTACTATTTGAGTATATTATATATTGTTGTTGTTAGTTTACAATTTCACTGGCCCTCAAGGGTTGACCAAATGCTTAATTGAAATGAGTTTTATCAAAATCAATTCCAAATATTCTACTGAAAATTTTGTACTAATTTCATAAATATCGCCCAAATGCCCAAGTTTCCAGGATCCAGCATATCGAGAAAAATCGAACTATTTGTGTATAATATAGTTTATTTTTGTTTGTTTACTATTTCACTGGCCCCCATGGGTTGATCAAATGCATAATTAAAATGAGGACTTTTGAAATCCATTCAAAATGTTCTTCTGAACATTTTGTACCAATTTCATAATCATCGCCCAAATGCCCAATTGGCCAGTATCCAGCATATCGAGAAAACTCGTACTAATTGAGTATATTATTGTTTGTTGTTGTTTGTTTACTATTTCACTGGCCCTCAGAGGTTGATCAAATGCATAATTGAAATGAGGACTTTTGAAATAGATTCCAAATAATCTAATGAACATTTTGTACAAATTTCATAATTATCGCCCAAAAGCCCAGGTGTCCAGTATCCAGCATATCGAGAAAACACGTAGTCTTTGAGTATATTATATATTGTTGTTGTTTGTTTACTATTTCGCCGGCCCTCAGAGGTAGATCAAATGCATAATTGAAATGAGGGTTGTCCAATTCTATTCCAAAAATTCTACTGTACATTTTGTACCAATTTCATAATCATCGCCCAAATGCCCAAGTGGCCAAGATCCAGCATATCGAGAAAACTCATACTATTTGAGTATATTATATTTTGTTGTTGTTTGTTTACTATTTCACTGGCCCTCAAGGGTTGACCAAGTGCATAATTGAAATGAGGACTTTTGAAATCGATTCAAAATGTTCTACTGAACATTTTGTAACAATTTCATAATCATCGCCCAAATGCCCAGGTGTCCAGGATTCAGTATATCGAGAAAAATTGTACTATTTGAGTATATTATGTATTGTATTTGTTTGTTTAGTATTTCAGTGGCCCCCAGGGGTTGAACAAATTCATAATTGAAATGAGGACTTTTGAAATCCATTCAAAATGTTCTTCTGAACATTTTGTACCAGTTTCATAATCATCGCCCAAATGCCCAATTGGCCAGGATCCAGCATATCGAGAAAACTCGTACTATTTGAGTATATTATATTTGTTGTTGTTTGTTTACTATTACAGTGGCCCTCAAGGGTAGACCAAATGCATAATTGAAATCAGGGTTATCCAAATCTATTCCAAATTTTCTACTGAACATTTTGTACCAATTTCATAATCATCGCCCAATTTCCCAATTGGCCAGGATCCAGCATATCGAGAAAACTCGTACTATTTGAGTATATTATATATTGCTGTTGTTTGTTTAGTATTTCAGTAGCTCCCAGGGGTTGCTCAAATTCATAATTGAAATGAGGACTTTTGAAATCCATTCAAAATGTTTTAATGAACATTTTGTTACAATTTCATAATTATCGCCCAAAAGCCCAGGTGTCCAGTATCCAGCATATCGAGAAAACTCGTACAAATTGAGTATATTATATATTGCTGTTGTTTGTTTACTATTTCACTGGCCCTCAGTGGTTGATCAAATTCATAGTTGAAATGAGGACTTTTGAAATCGATTCAAAATGTTCTACTGAATATTTTGTACAAATTTGATAAACATCGCCAAAATTCCCAAGTGTCCAGGGTCCAGCATATCGAGAAAAATTGTACTATTTGAGTATATTATATATTGTTGTTTTTAGTTTACAATTTCACTGGCCCTCAAGGGTTGACCAAATGCTTAATTGAAATGAGTTTTATCAAAATCAATTCCAAATATTCTACTGAAAATTTTGTACTAATTTCATAAATATCGCCCAAATGCCCAAGTTTCCAGGATCCAGCATATCGAGAAAAATTGAACTATTTGAGTATAATATAGTTTATTGTTGTTTGTATACTATTTCACTGGCCCCCTGGGGTTGATCAAATGCATAATTGAAATGAGGACTTTTGAAATCGATTCAAAATGTTCTACTGAACATTTTGTTACAATTTCATAATTATCGCCCAAAAGCCCAGGTGTCCAGTATCCAGCATATCGAGAAAACTCGTACAAATTGAGTATATTATATATTGCTGTTGTTTGTTTACTATTTCACTGGCCCTCAGTGGTTGATCAAATTCATAGTTGAAATGAGGACTTTTGAAATCGATTCAAAATGTTCTACTGAATATTTTGTACAAATTTGATAAACATCGCCAAAATTCCCAAGTGTCCAGGGTCCAGCATATCGAGAAAAATTGTACTATTTGAGTATATTATATATTGTTGTTTTTAGTTTACAATTTCACTGGCCCTCAAGGGTTGACCAAATGCTTAATTGAAATGAGTTTTATCAAAATCAATTCCAAATATTCTACTGAAAATTTTGTACTAATTTCATAAATATCGCCCAAATGCCCAAGTTTCCAGGATCCAGCATATCGAGAAAAATTGAACTATTTGAGTATAATATAGTTTATTGTTGTTTGTATACTATTTCACTGGCCCCCTGGGGTTGATCATATGCATAATTGAAATGAGGACTTTTGAAATCGTTTCAAAATGTTCTACTGAATATTTTGTACAAATTTGATAAACATCGCCCAAATGCCCAAGTGTCCAGGTTCCAGCATATCGAGAAAACTCGTACTAATTGAGTATATTATTGTTTGTTGTTGTTTGTTTACTATTTCACTGGCCCTCAGAGGTTGATCAAATGCATAATTGAAATGAGGACTTTTGAAATAGATTCCAAATAATCTACTGAACATTTTGTACAAATTTCATAATTATCGCCCAAAAGCCCAGGTGTCCAGTATCCAGCATATCGAGAAAACACGTAGTCTTTGAGTATATTATATATTGTTGTTGTTTGTTTACTATTTCGCCGGCCCTCAGAGGTAGATCAAATGCATAATTGAAATGAGGGTTGTCCAATTCTATTCCAAAAATTCTACTGTACATTTTGTACCAATTTCATAATCATCGCCCAAATGCCCAAGTGGCCAAGATCCAGCATATCGAGAAAACTCATACTATTTGAGTATATTATATTTTGTTGTTGTTTGTTTACTATTTCACTGGCCCTCAAGGGTTGACCAAGTGCATAATTGAAATGAGGACTTTTGAAATCGATTCAAAATGTTCTACTGAACATTTTGTAACAATTTCATAATCATCGCCCAAATGCCCAGGTGTCCAGGATTCAGTATATCGAGAAAAATTGTACTATTTGAGTATATTATGTATTGTTGTTGTTTGTTTAGTATTTCAGTGGCCCCCAGGGGTTGAACAAATTCATAATTGAAATGAGGACTTTTGAAATCCATTCAAAATGTTCTTCTGAACATTTTGTACCAGTTTCATAATCATCGCCCAAATGCCCAATTGGCCAGGATCCAGCATATCGAGAAAACTCGTACTATTTGAGTATATTATATTTGTTGTTGTTTGTTTACTATTACAGTGGCCCTCAA
The DNA here is from genome assembly GCA_034509805.1 of Sipha maydis. Classification (NCBI taxonomy): domain Eukaryota; kingdom Metazoa; phylum Arthropoda; class Insecta; order Hemiptera; family Aphididae; genus Sipha; species Sipha maydis. The sequence goes on along the minus strand of JASXSY010002496.1, from coordinate 22,753 downwards.
GGGTAGACCAAATGCATAATTGAAATCAGGGTTATCCAAATCTATTCCAAATTTTCTACTGAACATTTTGTACAAATTTCATAAATAACGCCCAAAAGCCCAAGTGTCCAGCATCCAGCATATCGAGAAAAATCGAACTATTTGAGTATATTATATATTGCTGTTGTTTGTTTAGTATTTCAGTGGCCCCCAGGGGTTGCTCAAATTCATAATTGAAATGAGGACTTTTGAAATCCATTCAAAATGTTCTACTGAACATTTTTTACCAATTTCATAATCATCGCCAAGATGCCCAATTGGCCAGGATCCAGCATATCGTGAAAACTCGTACTATTTGAGTATATTATATTTGTTGTTGTTTGTTTACTATTTCACTGGCCCTCAGGGGTTGATCAAATGCATAATTGAAATGAGGACTTTTGAAATCGATTCAAAATGTTCTAATGAACATTTTGTCCAAATTTCTTAAATATCGCCCAAAAGCCCAAGTGTCCACCATCCAGCATATCGAGAAAAATCGAACTATTTGAGTATATTATATATTGCTGTTGTTTGTTTAGTATATCAGTGGCCCCCAGGGGTTGCTCAAATTCATAATTGAAATGAGGACTTTTGAAATCCATTCAAAATGTTCTAATGAACATTTTGTACAAATTTCTTAAATATCGCACAAATGCCCAAGTTTCCAGGATCCAGCATATCGAGAAAAATCGAACTATTTGTGTATAATATAGTTTATTTTTGTTTGTTTACTATTTCACTGGCCCCCATGGGTTGATCAAATGCATAATTGAAATGAGGACTTTTGAAATCCATTCAAAATGTTCTTCTGAACATTTTGTACCAATTTCATAATCATCGCCCAAATGCCCAATTGGCCAGTATCCAGCATATCGAGAAAACTCGTACTAATTGAGTATATTATATATTGCTGTTGTTTGTTTACTATTTCACTGGCCCTCAGTGGTTGATCAAATTCATAGTTGAAATGAGGACTTTTGAAATCGATTCAAAATGTTCTACTGAATATTTTGTACAAATTTGATAAACATCGCCAAAATTCACAAGTGTCCAGGGTCCAGCATATCGAGAAAAATTGTACTATTTGAGTATATTATATATTGTTGTTGTTAGTTTACAATTTCACTGGCCCTCAAGGGTTGACCAAATGCTTAATTGAAATGAGTTTTATCAAAATCAATTCCAAATATTCTACTGAAAATTTTGTACTAATTTTATAAATATCGCCCAAATGCCCAAGTTTCCAGGATCCAGCATATCGAGAAAAATTGAACTATTTGAGTATAATATAGTTTATTGTTGTTTGTATACTATTTCACTGGCCCCCTGGGGTTGATCATATGCATAATTGAAATGAGGACTTTTGAAATCGATTCAAAATTTTCTACTGAACATTTTGTAACAATTTCATAATCATCGCCCAAATGCCCAGGTGTCCAGGATTCAGTATATAGAGAATAATTGTACTATTTGAGTATATTATGTATTGTTGTTGTTTGTTTAGTATTTCAGTGGCCCCCAGGGGTTGAACAAATTCATAATTGAAATGAGGACTTTTGAAATCCATTCAAAATGTTCTTCTGAACATTTTGTACCAATTTCATAATCATCGCCCAAATGCCCAATTGGCCAGGATCCAGCATATCGAGAAAACTCGTACTATTTGAGTATATTATATTTGTTGTTGTTTGTTTACTATTTCACTGGCCCTCAGGGGTTGATCAAATGCATAATTGAAATGAGGACTTTTGAAATCGATTCAAAATGTTCTAATGAACATTTTGTACAAATTTCTTAAATATCGCCCAAAAGCCCAGGTGTCCAGGATCAGTTTATCGAGAAAAATTGTACTTTTTGAGTATATTATATATTGTTGTTGTTTGTTTAGTATTTCACTGGTCCCCAGGGGTTGATCAAATTCATAATTGAAATGAGGACTTTTGAAATCCATTCAAAATGGTCTTCTGAACATTTTGTACCAATTTCATAATCATCGCCCAAATGCCCAATTGGCCAGGATCCAGCATATCGAGAAAACTCATACTATTTGAGTAAACTATATTTGTTGATGTTTGTTTACTATTTCAGTGGCCTTCAAGGGTTGACCAAATGCATAATTGAAAAGAGAAATGTCCAAATCTATTCCAAATTTTCTACTGAACATTTTGTACAAATTTCATAAATAACGCCCAAAAGCCCAAGTGTCCAGCATCCAGCATATGGAGAAAAATCGAACTATTTGAGTATATTATATATTGCTGTTGTTTGTTTAGTATTTCAGTAGCTCCCAGGGGTTGCTCAAATTCATAATTGAAATGAGGACTTTTGAAATCCATTCAAAATGTTCTAATGAACATTTTGTACAAATTTCATAAATATCGCCCAAAAGCCTAGGTGTCCAGGATTCAGTTTATCGAGAAAAATTGTACTATTTGAGTATATTATATATTGTTGTTGTTTGTTTAGTATTTCAGTGGCCCCCAGGGGTAGATCAAATTCATAATTGAAATGAGGACTTTTGAAATCCATTCAAAATGTTCTTCTGAACATTTTGTACCAATTTCATAATCATCGCCCAAATGCCCAATTGGCCAGGATCCAGCATATCGAGAAAACTCGTACTATTTGAGTATATTATAATTGTTGTTGTTTGTTTACTATTTCAGTGGCCCTCAAGGGTTGACCAAATGCATTATTGAAAAGAGAGTTGTCCAAATCTATTCCAAATATTCTACTGTACATTTTGTACAAATTTCATAAGTATCGCACAAATGCCCAAGTTTCCAGGATCCAGCATATCGAGAAAAATCGAACTATTTGTGTATAATATAGTTTATTTTTGTTTGTTTACTATTTCACTGGCCCCCATGGGTTGATCAAATGCATAATTGAAATGAGGACTTTTGAAATCCATTCAAAATGTTCTACTGTAGATTTTGTAACAATTTCATAATCATCGCCCAAATGCCCAAGTGTCCAGGTTCCAGCATATCGAGAAAAATTGTACTATTTGAGTATATTATATATTGTTGTTGTTAGTTTACAATTTCACTGGCCCTCAAGGGTTGACCAAATGCTTAATTGAAATGAGTTTTATCAAAATCAATTCCAAATATTCTACTGAAAATTTTGTACTAATTTCATAAATATCGCCCAAATGCCCAAGTTTCCAGGATCCAGCATATCGAGAAAAATCGAACTATTTGTGTATAATATAGTTTATTTTTTTTGTTTACTATTTCACTGGCCCCCATGGGTTGATCAAATGCATAATTAAAATGAGGACTTTTGAAATCCATTCAAAATGTTCTTCTGAACATTTTGTACCAATTTCATAATCATCGCCCAAATGCCCAATTGGCCAGTATCCAGCATATCGAGAAAACTCGTACTAATTGAGTATATTATTGTTTGTTGTTGTTTGTTTACTATTTCACTGGCCCTCAGAGGTTGATCAAATGCATAATTGAAATGAGGACTTTTGAAATAGATTCCAAATAATCTAATGAACATTTTGTACAAATTTCATAATTATCGCCCAAAAGCCCAGGTGTCCAGTATCCAGCATATCGAGAAAACACGTAGTTTTTGAGTATATTATATATTGTTGTTGTTTGTTTACTATTTCGCCGGCCCTCAGAGGTAGATCAAATGCATAATTGAAATGAGGGTTGTCCAATTCTATTCCAAAAATTCTACTGTACATTTTGTACCAATTTCATAATCATCGCCCAAATGCCCAAGTGGCCAAGATCCAGCATATCGAGAAAACTCATACTATTTGAGTATATTATATTTTGTTGTTGTTTGTTTACTATTTCACTGGCCCTCAAGGGTTGACCAAGTGCATAATTGAAATGAGGACTTTTGAAATCGATTCAAAATGTTCTACTGAACATTTTGTAACAATTTCATAATCATCGCCCAAATGCCCAGGTGTCCAGGATTCAGTATATCGAGAAAAATTGTACTATTTGAGTATATTATGTATTGTATTTGTTTGTTTAGTATTTCAGTGGCCCCCAGGGGTTGAACAAATTCATAATTGAAATGAGGACTTTTGAAATCCATTCAAAATGTTCTTCTGAACATTTTGTACCAGTTTCATAATCATCGCCCAAATGCCCAATTGGCCAGGATCCAGCATATCGAGAAAACTCGTACTATTTGAGTATATTATATTTGTTGTTGTTTGTTTACTATTACAGTGGCCCTCAAGGGTAGACCAAATGCATAATTGAAATCAGGGTTATCCAAATCTATTCCAAATTTTCTACTGAACATTTTGTACCAATTTCATAATCATCGCCCAATTTCCCAATTGGCCAGGATCCAGCATATCGAGAAAACTCGTACTATTTGAGTATATTATATATTGCTGTTGTTTGTTTAGTATTTCAGTAGCTCCCAGGGGTTGCTCAAATTCATAATTGAAATGAGGACTTTTGAAATCCATTCAAAATGTTCTAATGAACATTTTGTACAAATTTCTTAAATATCGCCCAAAAGCCTAGGTGTCCAGGATTCAGTTTATCGAGAAAAATTGTACTATTTGAGTATATTATATATTGTTGTTGTTTGTTTAGTATTTCAGTGGCCCCCAGGGGTAGATCAAATTCATAATTGAAATGAGGACTTTTGAAATCCATTCAAAATGTTCTTCTGAACATTTTGTACCAATTTCATAATCATCGCCCAAATGCCCAATTGGCCAGGATCCAGCATATCGAGAAAACTCGTACTATTTGAGTATATTATAATTGTTGTTGTTTGTTTACTATTTCAGTGGCCCTCAAGGGTTGACCAAATGCATTATTGAAAAGAGAGTTGTCCAAATCTATTCCAAATATTCTACTGTACATTTTGTACAAATTTCATAAGTATCGCACAAATGCCCAAGTTTCCAGGATCCATCATATCGAGAAAAATCGAACTATTTGTGTATAATATAGTTTATTTTTGTTTGTTTACTATTTCACTGGCCTCCAAGGGTTGATCAAATGCATAATTGAAATGAGGACTTTTGAAATCGATTCAAAATGTTCTACTGAACATTTTGTTACAATTTCATAATTATCGCCCAAAAGCCCAGGTGTCCAGTATCCAGCATATCGAGAAAACTCGTACAAATTGAGTATATTATATATTGCTGTTGTTTGTTTACTATTTCACTGGCCCTCAGTGGTTGATCAAATTCATAGTTGAAATGAGGACTTTTGAAATCGATTCAAAATGTTCTACTGAATATTTTGTACAAATTTGATAAACATCGCCAAAATTCCCAAGTGTCCAGGGTCCAGCATATCGAGAAAAATTGTACTATTTGAGTATATTATATATTGTTGTTGTTAGTTTACAATTTCACTGGCCCTCAAGGGTTGACCAAATGCTTAATTGAAATGAGTTTTATCAAAATCAATTCCAAATATTCTACTGACAATTTTGTACTAATTTCATAAATATCGCCCAAATGCCCAAGTTTCCAGGATCCAGCATATCGAGAAAAATTGAACTATTTGAGTATAATATAGTTTATTGTTGTTTGTATACTATTTCACTGGCCCCCTGGGGTTGATCATATGCATAATTGAAATGAGGACTTTTGAAATAGATTCCAAATAATCTACTGAATATTTTGTACAAATTTGATAAACATCGCCCAAATGCCCAAGTGTCCAGGTTCCAGCATATCGAGAAAACACGTAGTTTTTGAGTATATTATATATTGTTGTTGTTTGTTTACTATTTCGCCGGCCCTCAGAGGTAGATCAAATGCATAATTGAAATGAGGGTTGTCCAATTCTATTCCAAAAATTCTACTGTACATTTTGTACCTATTTCATAATCATCGCCCAAATGCCCAAGTGGCCAAGATCCAGCATATCGAGAAAACTCATACTATTTGAGTATATTATATTTTGTTGTTGTTTGTTTACTATTTCACTGGCCCTCAAGGGTTGACCAAGTGCATAATTGAAATGAGGACTTTTGAAATCGATTCAAAATGTTCTACTGAACATTTTGTAACAATTTCATAATCATCGCCCAAATGCCCAGGTGTCCAGGATTCAGTATATCGAGAAAAATTGTACTATTTGAGTATATTATGTATTGTTGTTGTTTGTTTAGTATTTCAGTGGCCCCCAGGGGTTGAACAAATTCATAATTGAAATAAGGACTTTTGAAATCCATTCAAAATGTTCTTCTGAACATTTTGTACCAGTTTCATAATCATCGCCCAAATGCCCAATTGGCCAGGATCCAGCATATCGAGAAAACTCGTACTATTTGAGTATATTATATTTGTTGTTGTTTGTTTACTATTACAGTGGCCCTCAAGGGTAGACCAAATGCATAATTGAAATCAGGGTTATCCAAATCTATTCCAAATTTTCTACTGAACATTTTGTACAAATTTCATAAATAACGCCCAAAAGCCCAAGTGTCCAGCATCCAGCATATCGAGAAAAATCGAACTATTTGAGTATATTATATATTGCTGTTGTTTGTTTAGTATTTCAGTGGACCCCAGGGGTTGCTCAAATTCATAATTGAAATGAGGACTTTTGAAATCCATTCAAAATGTTCTACTGAACATTTTTTACCAATTTCATAATCATCGCCCAAAAGCCTAGGTGTCCAGGATTCAGTTTATCGAGAAAAATTGTACTATTTGAGTATATTATATATTGTTGTTGTTTGTTTAGTATTTCAGTGGCCCCCAGGGGTAGATCAAATTCATAATTGAAATGAGGACTTTTGAAATCCATTCAAAATGTTCTTCTGAACATTTTGTACCAATTTCATAATCATCGCCCAAATGCCCAATTGGCCAGGATCCAGCATATCAAGAAAACTCGTACTATTTGAGTATATTATAATTGTTGTTGTTTGTTTACAATTTCAGTGGCCCTCAAGGGTTGACCAAATGCATAATTGAAAAGAGAGTTGTCCAAATCTATTCCAAATATTTTACTGTACATTTTGTACAAATTTCATAAATATCGCACAAATGCCCAAGTTTCCAGGATCCAGCATATCGAGAAAAATCGAACTAAATGAGTATATTATTGTTTGTTGTTGTTTGTTTACTATTTCACTGGCCCTCAGAGGTAGATCAAATGCATAATTGAAATGAGAGTTGTCCAAATCTATTTCAAATATTTTACTGTACATTTTGTACAAATTTCATAAATATCGCACAAATGCCCAAGTTTCCAGGATCCAGCATATCGAGAAAAATCGAACTATTTGAGTATAATATATTTTATTGTTGTTTGTTTACTATTTCACTGGCCCCCAAGGGTTGATCAAATGCATAATTGAAATGAGGACTTTTGAAATCGATTCAAAATGTTCTAATGAACATTTTGTACAAATTCCTTAAATATCGCCCAAAAGCCCAAGTGTCCAGCATCCAGCATATCGAGAAAACACGTAGTTTTTGAGTATATTATATATTGTTGTTGTTTGTTTACTATTTCACTGGCCCTCAGGGGTTGATCAAATCCATCATTGAAATGAGGACTTTTGAAATCGATTCAAAATGTTCTAATGAACATTTTGTACAAATTTCTTAAATATCGCCCAAAAGCCCAAGTGTCCAGCATCCAGCATATCGAGAAAACACGTAGTTTTTGAGTATATTATATATTGTTGTTGTTTGTTTACTATTTCACTGGCCCTCAGGGGTTGATCAAATGCATCATTGAAATGAGGACTTTTGAAATCGATTCAAAATGTTCTAATGAACATTTTGTACAAATTTCTTAAATATCGCCCAAATGCCGAAGTGTCCAGGTTCCAGCATATCGAGAAAAATTGAACTATATGAGTATATTATTGTTTGTTGTTGTTTGTTTACTATTTCACTGGCCCTCAGAGGTAGATCAAATGCATAATTGAAATGAGGGTTGTCCAATTCTATTCCAAAAATTCTACTGTACATTTTGTACCAATTTCATAATTATCACCCAAAAGCCCAGGTGTCCAGTATCCAGCATATCGAGAAAACACGTAGTTTTTGAGTATATTATATATTGTTGTTGTTTGTTTACTATTTCGCCGGCCCTCAGAGGTAGATCAAATGCATAATTGAAATGAGGGTTGTCCAATTCTATTCCAAAAATTCTACTGTACATTTTGTACCAATTTCATAATCATCGCCCAAATGCCCAAGTGGCCAAGATCCAGCATATCGAGAAAACTCGTACTATTTGAGTATATTATATTTTGTTGTTGTTTGTTTAGTATTTCAGTGGCCCTCAAGGGTAGACCAAATGCATAATTGAAATCAGGGTTATCCAAATCTATTCCAAATTTTCTACTGAACATTTTGTACAAATTTCATAAATAACGCCCAAAAGCCCAAGTGTCCAGCATCCAGCATATCGAGAAAACTCGTACTATTTGAGTATATTATATTTGTTGTTGTTGTTAGTTTACTATTTCACTGGCCCTCAGGGGTTGATCAAATGCATAATTGAAATGAGGACTTTTGAAATCGACTCAAAATGTTCTACTGAACATTTTGTTACAATTTCATAATCATCGCCCAAATGCCCAAGTGTCCAGGATCCAGCATATCGAGAAAACTCGTTCTATTTGAGTATATTATATTTTGTTGTTGTTTGTTTACTATTTCACTGGCCCTCAGAGGTTGATCAAATGCATAATTGAAATGAGGACTTTTGAAATCCATTCAAAATGTTCTAATGAACATTTTGTACAAATTTCTTAAATATCGCCCAAAAGCCCAGGTGTCCAGGATTCAGTTTATCGAGAAAAATTGTACTATTTGAGTATATTATATATTGTTGTTGTTTGTTTAGTATTTCAGTGGCCCCCTGGGGTAGATCAAATTCATAATTGAAATGAGGACTTTTGAAATCCATTCAAAATGTTCTTCTGAACATTTTGTACCAATTTCATAATCATCGCCCAAATGCCCAATTGGCCAGGATCCAGCATATCGAGAAAACTCGTACTATTTGAGTATATTATAATTGTTGTTGTTTGTTTACTATTTCAGTGGCCCTCAAGGGTTGACCAAATGCATAATTGAAAAGAGAGTTGTCCAAATCTATTCCAAATATTCTACTGAAAATTTTGTACTTATTTCATAAATATCGCCCAAATGCCCAAGTTTCCAGGATCCAGCATATCGAGAAAAATCGAACTATTTGAGTATATTATATATTGTTGTTGTTTGTTTACTATTTCACTGGCCCTCAGGGGTTGATCAAATGCATCATTGAAATTAGGACTTTTGAAATCGTTTCAAAATGTTCTACTGAATATTTTGTACAAATTTGATAAACATCGCCCAAATGCCCAAGTGTCCAGGCTCCAGCATATCGAGAAAAATTGAACTGTATGAGTATATTATTGTTTGTTGTTGTTTGTTTACTATAACAGTGGCCCTCAAGGGTAGACCAAATGCATAATTGAAATCAGGGTTATCCAAATCTATTCCAAATTTTCTACTGAACATTTTGTACAAATTTCATAAATAACGCCCAAAATCCCAAGTGTCCAGCATCCAGCATATCGAGAAAAATCGAACTATTTGAGTATATTATATATTGCTGTTGTTTGTTTAGTATTTCACTGGCCCTCAAGGGTTGACCAAATGCATAATTAAAATCAGGGTTATCCAAATCTATTACAAATGTTCTACTGAACATTTTGCACAAATTTCATAAATATCGCCCAAAAGCCCAAGTGTCCAGCATCCAGCATATCGAGAAAACACGTAGTTTTTGAGTATATTATATATTGTTGTTGTTTGTTTACTATTTCACTGGCCCTGAGGGGTTGATCAAATTCATAGTTGAAATGAGGACTTTTGAAATCCATTCAAAATGTTCTACTGAACATTTTTTACCAATTTCATAATCATCGCCCAGATGCCCAATTGGCCAGGATCCAGCATATCGTGAAAACTCGTACTATTTGAGTATATTATATTTGTTGTTGTTTGTTTACTATTTCACTGGCCCTCAGGGGTTGATCAAATGCATAATTGAAATGAGGACTTTTGAAATCGATTCAAAATGTTCTAATGAACATTTTGTCCAAATTTCTTAAATATCGCCCAAAAGCCCAAGTGTCCACCATCCAGCATATCGAGAAAAATCGAACTATTTGAGTATATTATATATTGCTGTTGTTTGTTTAGTATATCAGTGGCCCCCAGGGGTTGCTCAAATTCATAATTGAAATGAGGACTTTTGAAATCGATTCAAAATGTTCTATTGAACATTTTGTACAAATTTCTTAATCATCGCCCAAATGCCCAGGTGTCCAGGATTCAGTATATCGAAAATCTCGTACTATTTGAGTATATTATATTTGTTGTTGTTTGTTTAGTATTTCAGTGGCCCCCAGGGGTAGATCAAATTCATAATTGAAATGAGGACTTTTGAAATCCATTCAAAATGTTCTTCTGAACATTTTGTACCAATTTCATAATCATCGCCTAAATGCCCAATTGGCCAGGATCCAGCATATCAAGAAAACTCGTACTATTTGAGAATATTATAATTGTTGTTGTTTGTTTACTATTTCAGTGGCCCTCATGGGTTGACCAAATGCATAATTGAAAAGAGAGTTGTCCAAATCTATTCCAAATATTTTACTGTACATTTTGTACAAATTTCATAAATATCGCACAAATGCCCAAGTTTCCAGGATCCAGCATATCGAGAAAAATCGAACTATATGAGTATATTATTGTTTGTTGTTGTTTGTTTACTATTTCACTGGCCCTCAGAGGTAGATCAAATGCATAATTGAAATGAGAGTTGTCCAAATCTATTCCAAATATTTTACTGTACATTTTGTACAAATTTCATAAATATCGCACAAATGCCCAATTTTCCAGGATCCAGCATATCGAGAAAAATCGAACTATTTGAGTATAATATAGTTTATTGTTGTTTGTTTACTATTTCACTGGCCCCCAAGGGTTGATCAAATGCATAATTGAAATGAGGACTTTTGAAATCGATTCAAAATGTTCTAATGAACATTTTGTACAAATTTCTTAAATATCGCCCAAAAGCCCAGGCGTCCAGGATTCAGCATATCGAGAAAAATCGAACTATTTGAGTATATCATATATTGTTGTTGTTACTTTACAATTTCACTGGCCCTCAAGGGTTGACCAAATGCATAGTTAAAATCAGGGTTATCCAAATCTATTCCAAATGTTCTACTGAACATTTTGCACAAATTTCATAAATATCGCCCAAAAGCCCAAGTGTCCAGCATCCAGCATATCGAAAAAACACGTAGTTTTTGAGTATATTATATATTGTTGTTGTTTGTTTACTATTTCACTGGCCCTCAGGGGTTGATCAAATCCATCATTGAAATGAGGACTTTTGAAATCGATTCAAAATGTTCTAATGAACATTTTGTACAAATTTCTTAAATATCGCCCAAAAGCCCAAGTGTCCAGCATCCAGCATATCGAGAAAACACGTAGTTTTTGAGTATATTATATATTGTTGTTGTTTGTTTACTATTTCACTGGCCCTCAGGGGTTGATCAAATGCATCATTGAAATGAGGACTTTTGAAATCGATTCAAAATGTTCTAATGAACATTTTGTACAAATTTCTTAAATATCGCCCAAATGCCCAAGTGTCCAGGTTCCAGCATATCGAGAAAAATTGAACTATATGAGTATATTATTGTTTGTTGTTGTTTGTTTACTATTTCACTGGCCCTCAGAGGTAGATCAAATGCATAATTGAAATGAGGGTTGTCCAATTCTATTCCAAAAATTCTACTGTACATTTTGTACGAATTTCTTAAATATCGCCCAAAAGCCCAGGTGTCCAGGATCAGTTTATCGAGAAAACTTGTACTATTTGAGTATATTATAATTGTTGTTGTTTGTTTACTATTTCAGTGGCCCTCAAGGGTTGACCAAATGCATAATTGAAAAGAGAGTTGTCCAAATCTATTCCAAATATTCTACTGTACATTTTGTACAAATTTCATAAATATCGCACAAATGCCCAAGTTTCCAGGATCCAGCATATCGAGAAAAATCGAACTATTTGAGTATATTATATTTTGTTGTTGTTTGTTTACTATTTCACTGGCTCTCAGAGGTTGATCAAATGCATAATTGAAATGAGGCCTTTTGAAATCGATTCAAAATGTTCTAATGAACATTTTGTACAAATTTCTTAAATATCGCCCAAAAGCCCAGGTGTCCAGGATTCAGCATATCGAGAAAAATCGAACTATTTGAGTATATTATATATTGCTGTTGTTTGTTTACTATTTCACTGGCCCTCAGGGGTTGATCAAAATCATAGTTGAAATGAGGACTTTTGAAATCGTTTCAAAATGTTCTACTGAATATTTTGTACAAATTTGATAAACATCGCCCAAATGCCCAAGTGTCCAGTTTCCAGCATATCGAGAAAAATTGAACTATATGAGTATATTATTGTTTGTTGTTGTTTGTTTACTATTTCACTGGCCCTCAGAGGTTGATCAAATGCATAATTAAAATGAGTACTTTTGAAATAGATTCCAAATAATCTACTGAACATTTTGTACAAATTTCATAATTATCGCCCAAAAGCCCAGGTGTCCAGTATCCAGCATATCGAGAAAACACGTAGTTTTTGAGTATATTATATATTGTTGTTGTTTGTTTACTATTTCGCCGGCCCTCAGAGGTAGATCAAATGCATAATTGAAATGAGGTTTATCCAATTCTATTCCAAAAATTCTACTGTACATTTTGTACAAATTTCATAATCATCGCCCAAATGCCCAATTGGCCAGGATCCAGCATATCAAGAAAACTCGTACTATTTGAGTATACTATATTTTTTGTTGTTTGTTTACTATTTCAGTGGCCCTCTAGGGTTGACCAAATGCATAATTAAAATCAGGGTTATCCAAATCTATTACAAATGTTCTACTGAACATTTTGCACAAATTTCATAAATATCGCCCAAAAGCCCAAGTGTCCAGCATCCAGCATATCGAGAAAACACGTAGTTTTTGAGTATATTATATATTGTTGTTGTTTGTTTACTATTTCACTGGCCCTGAGGGGTTGATCAAATTCATAGTTGAAATGAGGACTTTTGAAATCCATTCAAAATGTTCTACTGAACATTTTTTACCAATTTCATAATCATCGCCCAGATGCCCAATTGGCCAGGATCCAGCATATCGTGAAAACTCGTACTATTTGAGTATATTATATTTGTTGTTGTTTGTTTACTATTTCACTGGCCCTCAGGGGTTGATCAAATGCATAATTGAAATGAGGACTTTTGAAATCGATTCAAAATGTTCTAATGAACATTTTGTCCAAATTTCTTAAATATCGCCCAAAAGCCCAAGTGTCCACCATCCAGCATATCGAGAAAAATCGAACTATTTGAGTATATTATATATTGCTGTTGTTTGTTTAGTATATCAGTGGCCCCCAGGGGTTGCTCAAATTCATAATTGAAATGAGGACTTTTGAAATCCATTCAAAATGTTCTAATGAACATTTTGTACAAATTTCTTAAATATCGCCCAAAAGCCTAGGTGTCCAGGATTCAGTTTATCGAGAAAAATTGTACTATTTGAGTATATTATAATTGTTGTTGTTTGTTTACTATTTCAGTGGCCTTTAAGGGTTGACCAAATGCATAATTGAAAAGAGAGTTGTCCAAATCTATTCCAAATATTTTACTGTACATTTTGTACAAATTTCATAAATATCGCACAAATGCCCAAGTTTCCAGGATCCAGCATATCGAGAAAAATCGAACTATATGAGTATATTATTGTTTGTTGTTGTTTGTTTACTATTTCACTGGCCCTCAGAGGTAGATCAAATGCATAATTGAAATGAGAGTTGTCCAAATCTATTCCAAATATTTTACTGTACATTTTGTACAAATTTCATAAATATCGCACAAATGCCCAAGTTTCCAGGATCCAGCATATCGAGAAAAATCGAACTATTTGAGTATAATATAGTTTATTGTTGTTTGTTTACTATTTCACTGGCCCCCAAGGGTTGATCAAATGCATAATTGAAATGAGGACTTTTGAAATCGATTCAAAATGTTCTAATGAACATTTTGTACAAATTTCTTAAATATCGCCCAAAAGCCCAGGCGTCCAGGATTCAGCATATCGAGAAAAATCGAACTATTTGAGTATATCATATATTGTTGTTGTTACTTTACAATTTCACTGGCCCTCAAGGGTTGACCAAATGCATAGTTAAAATCAGGGTTATCCAAATCTATTCCAAATGTTCTACTGAACATTTTGCACAAATTTCATAAATATCGCCCAAAAGCCCAAGTGTCCAGCATCCAGCATATCGAAAAAACACGTAGTTTTTGAGTATATTATATATTGTTGTTGTTTGTTTACTATTTCACTGGCCCTCAGGGGTTGATCAAATCCATCATTGAAATGAGGACTTTTGAAATCGATTCAAAATGTTCTAATGAACATTTTGTACAAATTTCTTAAATATCGCCCAAAAGCCCAAGTGTCCAGCATCCAGCATATCGAGAAAACACGTAGTTTTTGAGTATATTATATATTGTTGTTGTTTGTTTACTATTTCACTGGCCCTCAGGGGTTGATCAAATGCATCATTGAAATGAGGACTTTTGAAATCGATTCAAAATGTTCTAATGAACATTTTGTACAAATTTCTTAAATATCGCCCAAATGCCCAAGTGTCCAGGTTCCAGCATATCGAGAAAAATTGAACTATATGAGTATATTATTGTTTGTTGTTGTTTGTTTACTATTTCACTGGCCCTCAGAGGTAGATCAAATGCATAATTGAAATGAGGGTTGTCCAATTCTATTCCAAAAATTCTACTGTACATTTTGTACCAATTTCATAATTATCACCCAAAAGCCCAGGTGTCCAGTATCCAGCATATCGAGAAAACACGTAGTTTTTGAGTATATTATATATTGTTGTTGTTTGTTTACTATTTCGCCGGCCCTCAGAGGTAGATCAAATGCATAATTGAAATGAGGGTTGTCCAATTCTATTCCAAAAATTCTACTGTACATTTTGTACCAATTTCATAATCATCGCCCAAATGCCCAAGTGGCCAAGATCCAGCATATCGAGAAAACTCGTACTATTTGAGTATATTATATTTTGTTGTTGTTTGTTTAGTATTTCAGTGGCCCTCAAGGGTAGACCAAATGCATAATTGAAATCAGGGTTATCCAAATCTATTCCAAATTTTCTACTGAACATTTTGTACAAATTTCATAAATAACGCCCAAAAGCCCAAGTGTCCAGCATCCAGCATATCGAGAAAACTCGTACTATTTGAGTATATTATATTTGTTGTTGTTGTTAGTTTACTATTTCACTGGCCCTCAGGGGTTGATCAAATGCATAATTGAAATGAGGACTTTTGAAATCGACTCAAAATGTTCTACTGAACATTTTGTTACAATTTCATAATCATCGCCCAAATGCCCAAGTGTCCAGGATCCAGCATATCGAGAAAACTCGTTCTATTTGAGTATATTATATTTTGTTGTTGTTTGTTTACTATTTCACTGGCCCTCAGAGGTTGATCAAATGCATAATTGAAATGAGGACTTTTGAAATCCATTCAAAATGTTCTAATGAACATTTTGTACAAATTTCTTAAATATCGCCCAAAAGCCCAGGTGTCCAGGATTCAGTTTATCGAGAAAAATTGTACTATTTGAGTATATAATATATTGCTGTTGTTTGTTTAGTATTTCAGTGGCCCCCTGGGGTAGATCAAATTCATAATTGAAATGAGGACTTTTGAAATCCATTCAAAATGTTCTTCTGAACATTTTGTACCAATTTCATAATCATCGCCCAAATGCCCAATTGGCCAGGATCCAGCATATCGAGAAAACTCGTACTATTTGAGTATATTATAATTGTTGTTGTTTGTTTACTATTTCAGTGGCCCTCAAGGGTTGACCAAATGCATAATTGAAAAGAGAGTTGTCCAAATCTATTCCAAATATTCTACTGAAAATTTTGTACTTATTTCATAAATATCGCCCAAATGCCCAAGTTTCCAGGATCCAGCATATCGAGAAAAATCGAACTATTTGAGTATATTATATATTGTTGTTGTTTGTTTACTATTTCACTGGCCCTCAGGGGTTGATCAAATGCATCATTGAAATTAGGACTTTTGAAATCGTTTCAAAATGTTCTACTGAATATTTTGTACAAATTTGATAAACATCGCCCAAATGCCCAAGTGTCCAGGCTCCAGCATATCGAGAAAAATTGAACTGTATGAGTATATTATTGTTTGTTGTTGTTTGTTTACTATAACAGTGGCCCTCAAGGGTAGACCAAATGCATAATTGAAATCAGGGTTATCCAAATCTATTCCAAATTTTCTACTGAACATTTTGTACAAATTTCATAAATAACGCCCAAAATCCCAAGTGTCCAGCATCCAGCATATCGAGAAAAATCGAACTATTTGAGTATATTATATATTGCTGTTGTTTGTTTAGTATTTCACTGGCCCTCAAGGGTTGACCAAATGCATAATTAAAATCAGGGTTATCCAAATCTATTACAAATGTTCTACTGAACATTTTGCACAAATTTCATAAATATCGCCCAAAAGCCCAAGTGTCCAGCATCCAGCATATCGAGAAAACACGTAGTTTTTGAGTATATTATATATTGTTGTTGTTTGTTTACTATTTCACTGGCCCTGAGGGGTTGATCAAATTCATAGTTGAAATGAGGACTTTTGAAATCGTTTCAAAATGTTCTACTGAATATTTTGTACAAATTTGATAAACATCGCCCAAATGCCCAAGTGTCCAGGTTCCAGCATATCGAGAAAAATTGAACTATATGAGTATATTATTGTTTGTTGTTTTTTGTTTACTATTTCACTGACCCTCAGAGGTTGATCAAATGCATAATTGAAATGAGGACTTTTGAAATAGATTCCAAATAATCTACTGAACATTTTGTACAAATTTCATAATTATCGCCCAAAAGCCCAGGTATCCAGTATCCAGCATATCGAGAAAACACGTAGTTTTTGAGTATATTATATATTGTTGTTGTTTGTTTACTATTTCGCCGGCCCTCAGAGGTAGATCAAATGCATAATTGAAATGAGGGTTGTCCAATTCTATTCCAAAAATTCTACTGTACATTTTGTACCAATTTCATAATCATCGCCCAAATGCCCAAGTGGCCAAGATCCAGCATATCGAGAAAACTCGTACTATTTGAGTATACTATATTTGTTGTTGTTTGTTTACTATTTCACTGGCCCTCAGAGGTTGATCAAATGCATAATTGAAATGAGGACTTTTGAAATCGATTCAAAATGTTCTAATGAACATTTTGTACAAATTTCTTAAATATCGCCCAAAAGCCCAGGTGTCCAGGATCAGTTTATCGAGAAAACTTGTACTATTTGAGTATATTATAATTGTTGTTGTTTGTTTACTATTTCAGTGGCCCTCAAGGGTTGACCAAATGCATAATTGAAAAGAGAGTTGTCCAAATCTATTCCAAATATTCTACTGTACATTTTGTACAAATTTCATAAATATCGCACAAATGCCCAAGTTTCCAGGATCCAGCATATCGAGAAAAATCGAACTATTTGAGTATATTATATTTTGTTGTTGTTTGTTTACTATTTCACTGGCTCTCAGAGGTTGATCAAATGCATAATTGAAATGAGGACTTTTGAAATCGATTCAAAATGTTCTAATGAACATTTTGTACAAATTTCTTAAATATCGCCCAAAAGCCCAGGTGTCCAGGATTCAGCATATCGAGAAAAATCGAACTATTTGAGTATATTATATATTGCTGTTGTTTGTTTACTATTTCACTGGCCCTCAGGGGTTGATCAAAATCATAGTTGAAATGAGGACTTTTGAAATCGTTTCAAAATGTTCTACTGAATATTTTGTACAAATTTGATAAACATCGCCCAAATGCCCAAGTGTCCAGTTTCCAGCATATCGAGAAAAATTGAACTATATGAGTATATTATTGTTTGTTGTTGTTTGTTTACTATTTCACTGGCCCTCAGAGGTTGATCAAATGCATAATTAAAATGAGTACTTTTGAAATAGATTCCAAATAATCTACTGAACATTTTGTACAAATTTCATAATTATCGCCCAAAAGCCCAGGTGTCCAGTATCCAGCATATCGAGAAAACACGTAGTTTTTGAGTATATTATATATTGTTGTTGTTTGTTTACTATTTCGCCGGCCCTCAGAGGTAGATCAAATGCATAATTGAAATGAGGTTTGTCCAATTCTATTCCAAAAATTCTACTGTACATTTTGTACCAATTTCATAATCATCGCCCAAATGCCCAATTGGCCAGGGTCCAGCATATCAAGAAAACTCGTACTATTTGAGTATACTATATTTTTTGTTGTTTGTTTACTATTTCAGTGGCCCTCTAGGGTTGACCAAATGCATAATTGAAAAGAGAGTTGTCCAAATCTGTTCCAAATATTCTACTGTACATTTTGTACAAATTTCATAAATATCGCACAAATGCCCAAGTTTCCAGGATCCAGAATATCGAGAAAAATCGAACTATTTGAGTATAATATAGTCTATTGTTGTTTGTTTACTATTTCACTGGCCCTCCGGGGTTGATCAAATGCATAATTGAAATGAGGACATTTGAAATCGATTCAAAATTTTCTACTGAACATTTTGTAACATTTTCATAATCATCGCCCAAATGCCCAGGTGTCCAGGGTTCAGTATATCGAGAAAAATTGTACTATTTGAGTATATTATATATTGTTGTTGTTTGTTTAGTATTTCATTGGCCCCCAGGGGTTGATCAAATGCATAATTGAAAGAAGGGTTATCCAAATCTATTCCAAATGTTCTACTGAACATTTTGTACAAATTTCATAAGTATCGCCCAAAAGCCCTGGTGTCCAGTATCCAGCATATCGAGATAACTCGTACTAATTGAGTATATCATATTTTGTTGTTGTTTGTTTACTATTTCACTGGCCCTCAAGGGTTGACCAAGTGCATAATTGAAATGAGGACTTTTGAAATCGATTCAAAATGTTCTACTGAACATTTTGTAACAATTTCATAATCATCGCCCAAATGCCCAGGTGTCCAGGATTCATTATATTGAGAAAAATTGTACTATTTGAGTATATTATATATTGTTGTTGTTTGTTTAGTATTTCAGTGTCCCCCAGGGGTTGAACAAATTCATAATTGAAATGAGGACTTTTGAAATCGATTCAAAATGTTCTACTGAACATTTTGTTACAATTTCATAATCATCGCCCAAATGCCCAAGTGTCCAGGATCCAGCATATCGAGAAAACTCGTTCTATTTGAGTATATTATATTTTGTTGTTGTTTGTTTACTATTTCACTGGCCCTCAGAGGTTGATCAAATGCATAATTGAAATGAGGACTTTTGAAATCCATTCAAAATGTTCTAATGAACATTTTGTACAAATTTCTTAAATATCGCCCAAAAGCCCAGGTGTCCAGGATTCAGTTTATCGAGAAAAATTGTACTATTTGAGTATATTATATATTGTTGTTGTTTGTTTAGTATTTCAGTGGCCCCCAGGGGTAGATCAAATTTATAATTGAAATGAGGACTTTTGAAATCCATTCAAAATGTTCTTCTGAACATTTTGTACCAATTTCATAATCATCGCCCAAATGCCCAATTGGCCAGGATCCAGCATATCGAGAAAACTCGTACTATTTGAGTATATTATATTTGTTGTTGTTTGTTTACTATTTCACTGGTCCCCAAGGGTTGATCAAATGCATAATTGAAATGAGGACTTTTGAAATCGATTCAAAATGTTCTAATGAACATTTTGTACAAATTTCTTAAATATCGCCCAAAAGGCCAGGTGTCCAGGATTCAGCATATCGAGAAAAATCGAACTATTTGAGTATACTATATATATTGCTGTTGTTTGTTTAGTATTTCAGTAGCTTCCAGGGGTTGCTCAAATTCATAATTGAAATGAGGACTTTTGAAATCCATTCAAAATGTTCTAATGAACATTTTGTACAAATTTCTTAAATATCGCCCAAAAGCCTAGGTGTCCAGGATTCAGTTTATCGAGAAAAATTGTACTATTTGAGTATATTATATATTGTTGTTGTTTGTTTAGTATTTCAGTGGCCCCCAAGGGTTGATCAAATGCATAATTGAAATGAGGACTTTTGAAATCGATTCAAAATGTTCTACTGAACATTTTGTTACAATTTCATAATTATCGCCCAAAAGCCCAGGTGTCCAGTATCCAGCATATCGAGAAACCACGTAGTTTTTGAGTATATTATATATTATTGTTGTATGTTTACTATTTCGCCGGCCCTCAGAGGTAGATCAAATGCATAATTGAAATGAGGGTTGTCCAATTCTATTCCAAAAATTCTACTGAACATTTTGTACCAATTTCATAATCATCGCCCAAATGCCCAATTGGCCAGGATCCAGCATATCGAGAAAACTCGTACTATTTGAGTATATTATATTTGTTGTTGTTTGTTTACTATAACAGTGGCCCTCAAGGGTAGACCAAATGCATAATTGAAATCAGGGTTATCCAAATCTATTCCAAATTTTCTACTGAACATTTTGTACAAATTTCATAAATAACGCCCAAAAGCCCAAGTGTCCAGCATCCAGCATATCGAGAAAAATCGAACTATTTGAGTATATTATATATTGCTGTTGTTTGTTTAGTATTTCAGTGGCCCCCAGGGGTTGCTCAAATTCATAATTGAAATGAGGACTTTTGAAATCCATTCAAAATGTTCTTCTGAACATTTTTTACCAATTTCATAATCATCGCCCAGATGCCCAATTGGCCAGGATCCAGCATATCAAGAAAACTCGTACTATTTGAGTATACTATATTTGTTGTTGTTTGTTTACTATTTTACTGGCCCTCAGAGGTTGATCAAATGCATAATTGAAATTAGGACTTTTGAAATCGATTTAAAATGTTCTACTGAACATTTTGTTACAATTTCATAATTATCGCCCAAAAGCCCAGGTGTCCAGTATCCAGCATATCGAGAAACCACGTAGTTTTTGAGTATATTATATATTATTGTTGTATGTTTACTATTTCGCCGGCCCTCAGAGGTAGATCAAATGCATAATTGAAATGAGGGTTGTCCAATTCTATTCCAAAAATTCTACTGAACATTTTGTACCAATTTCATAATCATCGCCCAAATGCCCAATTGGCCAGGATCCAGCATATCGAGAAAACTCGTACTATTTGAGTATATTATATTTGTTGTTGTTTGTTTACTATAACAGTGGCCCTCAAGGGTAGACCAAATGCATAATTGAAATCAGGGTTATCCAAATCTATTCCAAATTTTCTACTGAACATTTTGTACAAATTTCATAAATAACGCCCAAAAGCCCAAGTGTCCAGCATCCAGCATATCGAGAAAAATCGAACTATTTGAGTATATTATATATTGCTGTTGTTTGTTTAGTATTTCAGTGGCCCCCAGGGGTTGCTCAAATTCATAATTGAAATGAGGACTTTTGAAATCCATTCAAAATGTTCTTCTGAACATTTTTTACCAATTTCATAATCATCGCCCAGATGCCCAATTGGCCAGGATCCAGCATATCAAGAAAACTCGTACTATTTGAGTATACTATATTTGTTGTTGTTTGTTTACTATTTTACTGGCCCTCAGAGGTTGATCAAATGCATAATTGAAATGAGGACTTTTGAAATCCATTCAAAATGTTCTAATGAACATTTTGTACAAATTTCTTAAATATCGCCCAAAAGCCCAGGTGTCCAGGATTCAGTTTATCGAGAAAAATTGTACTATTTGAGTATATTATATATTGTTGTTGTTTGTTTAGTATTTCAGTGGCCCCCAGGGGTAGATCAAATT
This sequence comes from Sipha maydis, assembly GCA_034509805.1. Taxonomy (NCBI): domain Eukaryota; kingdom Metazoa; phylum Arthropoda; class Insecta; order Hemiptera; family Aphididae; genus Sipha; species Sipha maydis. Next base: position 761 of record JASXSY010002496.1, on the reverse strand, counting down.
TATAATTGAAATGAGGACTTTTGAAATCCATTCAAAATGTTCTTCTGAACATTTTGTACCAATTTCATAATCATCGCCCAAATGCCCAATTGGCCAGGATCCAGCATATCGAGAAAACTCGTACTATTTGAGTATACTATATTTTTTGTTGTTTGTTTACTATTTCAGTGGCCCTCTAGGGTTGACCAAATGCATAATTGAAAAGAGAGTTGTCCAAATCTATTCCAAATATTCTACTGTACATTTTGTACAAATTTCATAAATATCGCACAAATGCCCAAGTTTCCAGGATCCAGCATATCGAGAAAAATCGAACTATTTGAGTATAATATAGTTTATTGTTGTTTGTTTACTATTTCACTGGTCCCCAAGGGTTGATCAAATGCATAATTGAAATGAGGACTTTTGAAATCGATTCAAAATGTTCTAATGAACATTTTGTACAAATTTCTTAAATATCGCCCAAAAGGCCAGGTGTCCAGTATTCAGCATATCGAGAAAAATCGAACTATTTGAGTATACTATATTTATTGCTGTTGTTTGTTTACTATTTCACTGGCCCTCAGGGGTTGATCAAATTCATAGTTGAAATGAGGACTTTTGAAATCGTTTCAAAATGTTTTACTGAATATTTTGTACAAATTTGATAAACATCGCCCAAATGCCCAAGTGTCCAGGCTCCAGCATATCGAGAAAAATCGAACTATTTGAGTATACTATATATATTGCTGTTGTTTGTTTAGTATTTCAGTAGCTTCCAG
>JASXSY010002495.1:0-49348 GCA_034509805.1 Sipha maydis | reverse complement strand
AAATCGTACATATTTTTATCAAATGATCTTATTCGGTCTCGTAAACAAGTTGATCACATTTTCAAATTATTGTCGACGCGTATAGCTGATTGACAATTTTTGTTCGTACACCGGTATCGAGTACTTCCAAAGCATTGCATATTTTTCACAATATATATATTTCTATATATACTAATGTAGACGGCAAACTTTATTAATTTTCAAACATTCTTCGAACAGATTAATTTTTTAACAATTGTTATTCTCACGAGGGCAGTTATCTGAAACACTATCTTACGAAAACGTATAAATAGCGTATTGGAAAACCGTTGAAATGACCACGCGTGTTGAACAAGGAGCGTAATCGTGTTGTGGTATTTTGTGCATTCCGCCACATATACAGATGAAACGGACACAACCGTTTGTTGCGGCCGGAACGAACACTCGCGTGATCTTTGATTCCGCGTCGCCGACGAAACGGCCGCGTACAATGCGCACGGTAACTGGTAGCACCGACGAACCGTCGAGGAGTTGTCCGGGTGTCGGGCTGTCGAAGGAGAGGAGGATCGTAATCGTAGGAAGTTCCCGAACTGGACAATAGAGCGCAACACGATAACGAGCGACTGTGCGGCTGACGGACATAACCGAGTGAGAACCGGGCCCGGCGCGACGGGTATAGAAATCGATGGGAAAAATATCGCGCGGTCGCTGAAAAACGCGGACACCGATCGGTAGTGATAACATGCGGTAACACGACGCGAGAATTTTATTTCATTCGAATATCTTTTTTTTCTTATTCGTTCGTTACGGGCATATTATACGTGCGATTCGGAGATTTATCGTTCGGCGGCCGCGGCAACAACTTTCTCGGCCGGACGCGGTGCGAGGCGTTTGCGCAATGGCGTTCATAATAATAATAATAATGATTGTAGTAATAATAATAATAATAATAATAATAATAATAATAATAATAATATAACGCGTGCATATAATAGAATTGTAAAAGCCTGCCGCCGCTGTTCGTGCAGATGCAGTAGACGAGCGCGCGCGCGCCACTCGATAAAATACACACATCACTGTCACCGCAGCCGCCGCTGCCGCATCGGATGTGTGTCACGAAAGCGAATTTTCGGGCCACGTCGAAAATGCCCTTTACCCGTCGTGCCTGCTGTACCTGCGCCGTCGCTGCACGATCATTATTAAAAAAAAAAAAAATTATATATTTATCGCCCGTTCGATACTCGGTGTTTTGTATCACAACAGTACAGTCGATCGGCTGTTTCGTCGGCACGCAAATCCTCGTATTCTTTGACCGACCTACGCGTCACGGACCAATATTTTAAGACAACACGACCAACATTTAAATACACAATAACAAGTAAACGGCGTGGAAACCATGTGCTCGTTGATACAAAGAATAATAATAACAATAATAATAATAATAATAATAATAATAACAATAATAATGCGTGTAGTTGAAATATAAGGATAAAACATACAATCGTAATTTGTGAAAAAATATTCCGTGTTTGGAGGGTGAAAACCCAGCTAGGATTTTTTTTTCGATTCCCGGAAAGGCTGTTAACGATAATGCGCGTACGCACTAGGCATACATCGGTTGTAATCGAATTTCCGAACGCGTTTCTGTGCCCCATGAAAAGTTCCTATGTACACATCGTTTTATCAACAAAGTTGTGTAAACGATTTTCAAGTACAAAAGTTTGAACCCCCTACACTTCTATTACACGGTTGGTTTTATAAGAAGTACTAGCCGCTGTTCATTCGGCTTGATAACCATAAATTCTTAATATTTTCTGTCATAGTTTAGGAAAAGAACATATATTATTAACAAAGTCTTACAGTCGAGTAAAATACCATGACAAGAACAACTATTTTATAGGCTAATTCATATTTTAGATATTGAAACCGCACAGTTGGTTTTTCCGCATAGATATCATACAATTTGGTTGTTGTTAAGGCTATATGTACTTCAATGTTTATATTTATAAACAGTTGAATCGAGCATAAAAAGTAAGATATAAGATTCGGAAGTCAATTCCCAATAAATAAATAGTTAGATTTATTCAGGTAAAAATGATAAAAATCATAATTATTCATATTTTAAATAATCGTTGGACGTTTTATACATTAGATATCTAAATTTAAAATTGCTTAGCTTTATTTACTCCTATTGCATTGTCTAACAATCTGTTTAGACGTAAACTGCATTGATCACAAATTAAAATTAAAATTAAGTAAGTTAGGATAAATAAATGTAATGAATTAATTTATATTAATGTATGTTAGCGATTATGAGATATAGAATTATGGATAGTCATACATTAATAACAATATACGTTTAAGTCCGCAAGCAACATTATAAAAACAAAAAAAAAAAAAAAAAAAAACAAGAAATAATTATACCGTATAATTAAATGAAATTTATTTAATTTAAACATATTTAAATGTCTTAATATAAATGTAATGATTACAAAAAATATACTCAACCATTTCTCAAATATTATGTCGAATATATAATAATTATATGGTACCAATCAAAAATATTGTAAAAGTATTATACGACCTACCCATATTATAATCTATAGTCATACTTAACAATATTTTTATGTTTTATTTTTGCATAAAAACATGTAAAATAGTATAAAATATATTAAGTTTATATAATTTGATACTCATGGTACCTATTATATTTAGTTGTTGATTTTTAATAACAACACATAATAATTATTCAAATGAGTAAGGTACAAACGATTACTTCTTATGGATGAGAAGTATTATTTTGTGTCTAGGAAAAAATTAATTTATACATATTCATAGGTACTGAAAAAATACCTAAATGTTGCATTTTATTTTATATTTTTATAATATCCTTATTTTTTGTTGGCTTATCAATTCTTACTAGCCTTCGATCATTAATATCTTCGTATTATAATGTTATGGCGTATAACCCGTCGAGTCGTAGTCCCAGTCCGATTGATTTTTAGTACTGACTGAACTATACCCATACTAATCATTTGACCTGTACTCAAATATGATTACTACCTATAATATAATACGCAGTTGGATCAATGTAATTTATCATCAGTGTCATTCTAGGAATTACAAAATAATACATTTTTATATTTACATTTTTATCAGTGAACATGTTCTTGTGACCACCATTATACGAATCACCATCTTTGGCTATAATTTTAAAAGTATTCGGATATTTATTTTGTATACGCAAACTAGCAGAATAATATTAATATCAGTATATTTATTAAATAAAATATTTGAGCTCTATTATGATGTAAGAAAATATTGTATTAAACAATTTAATAATTACACGATGCGTTGTGTAATTCTCGAGTTCATATACATTGTCACAACGTGTTACTAGATAAAGTTTATTTAACTTTCATCTTTGTGCAAAGCACTTTACTGAAATAAGGATAGAGATAGTTATATACAGATAGTTGTTAATAGTGGTCATTTTTTGTCGATTTTCTATTTGAATTGTTTTTGGAACATGTTTTAAGTGTACATTGTTGATATCTGTGTGGAAATAAATATTAACGTACAATTTTTAATTTGTCATATTTTTTTAAACTTTGTTCGCAAATTTTTAAAATATAAATGTACAATAAACTCATTCTTTATATTGATGATTGGACGAAGTGTTTAACCATTAGAAAATTCGATATGGATTTCTAAAACCGTACTTGACAAATTTTTGACCGCAATATAATATATTACACATTTTAACGATGATCGCTATATTCGTCAACTGATATTAATATTAAATACGGCTGAATTCGACTGAAATATGTCTAAGCTTATAATACACGAATTACCATTAGGTATATTTCAACTAAAATAATTCTACGATCCGGATATTAGATACTGTCAAAACGTGAAATTAATTGAAAACCCTATTTGATTACGAATACACTAATTTGTGTACTTGACGTCGCTACAAAGACCCGTAGGGTCCGTTATGAATACAAATTTACAATATTATCTTGATATCACCGAGTCATCAGAAGATGACTGTTGTAATTACTACCGATTTAAGTACCTGATGTTGATGCCGACAGTAAACGCAAAGGTGTGCCAGCAAAACCAATCGTATTTTGTGGTTTGAATGTTTGTAAGAAACTCCAGCTTTTAATTTAGAGTAATTAAATAAACTACACAATACTTTTACAATAAAATTACGTTTTGAACTTTTAATGATGTATCGTGAATATATACAGTTAATTGAAGAGACTTGTACAAAAAATATATCCCTAAGATTGAAAATTCTTTTATACAATTCTATATTTATATAAATTAAATCCTAAATAAAATTACAATACAGACATACATAGGATGCTTAGGTTTTGTAATATTATGTTTCAATATATTCTTTAAGAAACAGTTTTATACGCATAATAAATTCTCAATAACCTTTATAAGCCCCTTTACATATAAATGGAAAATTTAAACAAATACACATTTGATTCTTAAAAGGTTTATTTTTTTTAAAATTTTATCAAAATTTAAACTTTCGTATAAAATTAAGTCAAAAAATAAAAAAAATAAATTTTTTTTCATTTTAGTATTTATTGAAGTAAAACGTGCAAATTCATATTTCAAAATAAAATTATATTTACACAAAACTTTGTAGAAACTGTGAGAATTCAAGTCAGACAAAGGACAAATTGATTGACCACTATCATGAACTAATATAAAAATATAACATATTATTCATTACACCTATTTGTATTGCGCCGAAAACATGCATACGATAATGCATATGCGGTGTGTATTATTGTACCGAATCGTACAAAAATGTTTCGGTATGCATGGGCATGGTACGAGTCGCCCGTATTGGCTTGGGGGAATTTCGATGAAACCAACTCGATGCTACTGAAAACTATAAAATCGGGAACTGTCGCATACGTAACTCATACATTTAATAAATTATACGATTTATTGTACGAATACGCACGTGCGTACGCTCATGTATAACGGTAAGATACTAGTGTAGTACCTGGTCAAAAAGAAGGAGGAGGATGAGGAGTGAAAGGAAAAGGATATTGTTCGATATCGTTCTGATTCGTAAGTTTTCAATTGGCAGGAAAACGAAAAACTTCAGGGCAGGGTGGGCGAGGGATGGGGGATAACACGTCGGTCATTCGTCGGAAAGTTGACGATAACAATAACAATAACGCAGCAGTACGATCGCTTTGCAAGTCACGCCGAACGGGTCGTAAAGTTGTCAGAAGGGGAGAAGGGGGTCGGCGTATCCACACGTGCTCGGGCGGCCGCGGCCGACGGTGGTACGCGGCGGAGCAACAAGCTCCGCCGCCGACGCGGAACAGTCGTCTGTCGACATCGTGGCCGTGCGTACGCGGTGTGTGTGAGTGTGCGCGCGCGCGTGTGTGTGTGTGTGTGTGTGCGCGTGTGCGTGCTATCTCGGGCGCGATACCGGTGCGCGTCGTTCCCCGGAGCTGCGATCGTTCCGGCAACAATCCGCGGTGCCATTGCCGTCGTCCCGCGAGCACGCGTGCAGGTGCGTCGCGTCGTGCGTGATATGCCCTCGACGCGATTTTCGGTTCGCGTCGCCATCCACCTGCAACACGGCCGCAGCCATGGCCATCGGCGGCGATGATGACTCCAGCAGGTCAGTGTTCCCGTCGTCTATTAACCTACCTACCCACCCACCCGTCCGTCCGCCTACCTACCGATTACCGAGCGATCGCCGTCGTCTCCACCGGGCTATCATCACGTCCGAAAACGGTCCGGTAAGCGACCGCAGTGCTCTGGTCGCGCGCTTCGTCCGTCGGGACCGGGAACGCATTGGTTTCGAGTCCAGAGGCTTTCGACAACGGAATGATTTGGGGGTGGGGACTGACCTTCGTTGGTACGACCTGGCGAGGGCTAAGCCACAGCTCGCTAGAGCTCTGGCGCGAACCCCCCCCCCCCCCCCCCTCCCCCGCGAAAGTATAACCGCAAGTCGTCGGCAACGTGCGCGGTTTGGTTTCGGACCGCATTCGAAATTCGGCCGATTTCATCAAAACGAAATGTTTGAATGTTCCGTAAAGATAGAACAACAACTGTGTCCGAACGCTTTGAAATAATTTTGCACTAAAAGTTGTTTAAAAACCTTGATTTCCGAACGGTTTCCGTTGAACGTTCTTTGACTGTCCGAAAGTATTCGTATATTTTATTTTATTTTTTATTTTCGTATTCATTCCCGACTAATTGACGTGTGACACCTAAAATATGTACCGCGTAAATGTTGCGTTGTGCATATTTGATTGAAATTCATTCGTTTTCAATCGATAATACTTTTCGCGAATTGCTTTATTTTTTACAATCCAATAACATATTTATTACAAAACTTGTCGCATAAACCGATACCGTCGTTTCCTACGTGTACACGTCTGTTAAAGATTATGCCGTTTTCACCGTCCGTTTGGAAATTGCCTCACCGTACTGAAAGACTCGTATGTTGTTGTATATTTTTCAATACTCGATTTAAGCGCATCCTTAATACTTCGAAAATACTTTAAAACCTGAGTTTATATCGTAATAAAATAAAATTAGAATATTTTTGTTTATGTTTATTATTAAATAGTTTCAAAATTACATTTGTAATTTTTGTACGCCATTTTTAAACAACTGGTACACGATTCCAGTCATATTCAATTTTCATATATCATAACAATTAAACAAATAACAAAGCATCAAAAGTATAAATCTTTTAAGTCAATAATTTATTGAATAAATGTATTATGTAAAATATTGCACCTAAATATTTTGCATCATAATTGCGTCGATGCATTTTAAAACAAAGTAGTTAGCTACTGTTTGGCTACTTATTTGTAATTTATAACTAAAACGAATTTTTAAAAATGTTCAAAGATACCAAATGAATGACAGTAAATAAAACACAGCTTATAATGTACCCCCGCATTAGGTTAAAATGTAAAATTTTTAAATTCTTTATTATAAATTAAAACCATATTTTTATTATTTTTAACACAGATAACATTTAAATCTACTAAAATTACGTGTTTCCAGTAAAAATGTATACTTATAATAATACAGGTTATTAAATGATTTAATAAAATATCTTAGTTACCTCATTCTGGTCGTTCTAAAGATCCTGGTGAGACATATAAATAATTTTATATACAATTTAATGAAATAAAATGAAAAAAAAAAGTTGTGATTTTTTTTTCTTTTTTGTTAAGAGATAACAGTTGTGAAAGTCCATTTACTGAGGATCAGAATAACGATATACTTTTTGTAGGAAATAAAGCACATTTGGTTTGAATATTTACTTAATTTTTTTGTAAAAAAAATAATTCAATTACAAAAATCGTAAATAATAAAAATAATAAAAATTAAAAAAAAAAAAAACATTTTGTGATTTGAGTACTATAAGTATAAGATATTTTTTAAAAATATTTATTTTCTTTGTAATACTTTCTCCTTTTTCAATAGGAAAAAAATAATGCTTCGTCTTAACAATCTCATAATAATATATATATATATATTGCGTGTATTCACATGGATATAACAGAAAAAAGTTTTAATGATAAGTTATTTTAGTCACGATCTTAACATAAAGGCTGTAAGAATGAAAATGTATTTTAATATAAAATAACTTCATCGATAAGTAACAATAAGTATTCGACTTACTGAATTTGAATCGTCCTCTTTTCTAAAGGGTGAGTAATTGAAAATAATTTTAAAAATACAGTGTCCATTTGGCATTCATTATTAATAACAGGGTCAATATATGTGCTGGTCATAAAATATGGATAAGATCAAGTAGACGTATATAACGGGTTTCATACGTGATCTATGTTTCGGATGGATCATTGAGTAACGGTGTCCCAAGTTGCTTTCTATATATATATATATATATATATATATATATATATATATATCTATGATATTAATATATATATGTGTGTGTAATATGTAACGTATGTTATGTATAAAATGTACATTTGCTTGTCACACTACTACATTACAATTTACAGTTCATACATACAGTATGATATTGCCTATATTAAATTTCTTTATAATGAATATCGTCGATTCTACCTATTAACATCATTTTTAATCAAAACCATTTGATTTTAGATCTTACTTAATTTTTTTTCTTTCAATATTAGCTCATTCGTTATGAGTTAATACATTTAACGGAAAGCGTAGTAGAAAAATAAATCAGTTTTATGAATTTGAATAAATAATTTAAACTATTTTAATATAAATAACAATTGAAAATACTTTACCTTAACACTAAGTATGCACATTTTTAGTAATGTAATAAAAAAACATGTCCTAACACAGTCGTGTAGCAATATAAAATAGAGTTTTTTCACAAAAAATAAATACTATTTCATGTTATTTGAACAACAATAATCGATTCATATTTTTTACTACTACATTGTTTTTATGTATTCTGTATTAGAATATTAGGTAACAGTTTCTAAGTATAAATAAAGGTTAGCCATTGGGTGTACTTCGTTTTAAAATAATTTAGGTACTTCTTTGTATTAAAAAAGTGATACACAATTATCATTATAGATCGTTGGTAAAAATAAATTTCAAAATAATTTAATTTCTTGTTCGTTATTAATAAAAAATGTTTAATTCAATTTGTATGATGATTTATTAGTTTTTGAGTTGTTAATTATTAAATTCTGGTCAAACTAAAAGATATTTTATTGTAAAATTATTTTACGACTTTTTTCATACATGAACTCATTTATTTATGGTATTATAAGATTAAAAAAATACAATAAATCCTTTTTCATGAATTGCGTTATAACTGTTGAATGATTTAAAACATATCTTTATAAAATTATAAAAAAATATGAAGACTGTGTAAAACTGATAGCACATTAATTTTTCATAAAATAAAATAGATTTTGATTGATTTATGGTGATATTGAAATCAATTTTCCTAAAAAAACTTGATATGTCATTTTATTGAAAATTATTAATTTAAACGATTTGTAGACATCGTATAATCTTAGTAAACTTAACTAGGTAGAATGAAGTATTGATTTTAATTACATTACAAGTATACGTCATGATCTGATATTACATACCTGTATTTTTTAATACTTAAAAAATGTAACGGTTCTAGTGAATACGAGCTTCTTGTAGAACTATCATTCAAATAAATACGATAATTTATCATTACTTTGAATTTCAAAACGCTAGACTTTGTGGTCAATTTAATTTGTACCTTGTTCAAATATTCCATTTAATCTATTCTGCTTAAATTGTTTTTAAATGCATTTTTAATTATTCATCCATGTTTAATTATAATGTACAATAATATAATCTTTGAATAAATTAATAGGACGAAACATAGAGGGTTAGAAATTACCTATTAATTTTAATGATTTATTCGTTGTATATATATTTAAGATGACGTATGTAAAAAAAAAAACTAAAAAATTCTGTTCCAATGTCAACACATTACCTATAGAATGTTCCTATAGAGTAATCGTCTATATTTTGTATTTACCCTAGTTATAAATATATATTACGATATATAGTATCTTGCACGTTTTTTAATCTGGCACATATGATGTATGAATATAATTAAATTCAAATTTTCGATCGTAGAAATAAACGTAATTTGATTAGTTGTCTGTTCGAAAGTTTGGCCTTCTTGCGGTTTAATCGATAAATCATCATTATATGAATCGTGTGTTTGTGATTATAGATCAACTTAAATTTAACATACTAAAATATATTAATTGTTCATTGCCAGATGATTAACTAGTGTCGTAGATCACAGATAATTTATTAAAACACACGAGAAACGTTTATAGTTTGAACGTTAAAATATTTTTATCCGGCTACTAAATATGTGTTATACACTATTATGTGTTATGTACTATTTGAAAATATATTATAAACGTACGCATAAGGTCATCTGCATATAGGTATATTGCTTATTGCTCCGAGCCACGTCGAACAAAATGGTCTTTGTTTCGTATACTTAGTAGTGGTACTTGAAATTTTTTTGGAAAATAACAATTCAGCTCTTGTTGATGAACGAATTCTATAACAGTCATACGTTTTATCGTAATACTACTTTCTTATTTACTATTTTCATGTGGTACTCGTATTTACCAATCTGTATAAATATGCTTGTACGCTATTATACTAATGTAAATACAATAAATATATTTTATCCTTTATCCTTGAAGAGATACACAGGTACGTTTAAACTGAAAACCATAACAGTATTACAGCTTTAATACTTTCATGATGAAATGCGATTTGTGAATAACGATGTTAAAAAAACATCAAAACAAAATATTGAGATAAGAATAAAAAGGGGATAAAATGGGTTTTCTCTTGGAAGTTTACACCGTTCCGTCGTAAGGGCTGAGAAATGTTATGAATAATCTATACGTGTTCACTAATGCATGAAAATTAAATAAAATTCATTTTATTATTAAATGCCTATACATTGTAACATTAATTTTTTATTAAACGTAATAAGCATTTGGGTTGTACGTAAATTATAAACTTACTGGTTACATATACGGTAAAGTTATAATAGTTTGTTATGCTTGGGTAATTCTTTTATGTTATCACTACAATTAATAAACAAGACTGAATTGCTATTCATCTCGCACGAGATGTATATTGCAACAGGCTAAATTAATTTTGTATTCATCACAAATTAGATAACATAATTTCTGCAAATTGAAAGTAATAAATCTACACGTCTTCAACAATAAGCTTATTAAGACTTTTTTTTTTATTTATGTGTGTTATTAACAGAAATTAACCCTTTATAAAATATAATAATAATTTAGACACATTTTAGACAACAATCAATACACAATAAGCATATTTGAATATTCATAATAATAATAATAAAAATATATATAAAAAAAATATATTTATAAACATATTAATAAATATAAAATTTGATAATGTTTTAACAATTTAAATGAATAAGACTAAATATAAAGAAAAAATGACAACTAAACTAAAAAGATTATTTTAAATAAAATATAGTATTAGTATTATAATTATCACGTGTAGAATTAAAACAAATCAAGTTGATAGAAAATTGTATTGGCTAATCGTAAAGCTCTAGGAAAAAATAATTTGTTCCACTATTAGTACTATAATGTGGAATAATATAATTCTAGATTGTGTGTATATAATTGAGGAACCCGGAAAACTATCATCGCTTATAATTCCGGACAAAGAACATAACCATTAAGAATATTGAAGACAAACATTATGTCGGCCAAATCGCATCTTAAAGAGAGACAATCTAGACCCAATGTTTTCTGAATTTGATTAATGGAATCCTTAGAATACGGAATATTTAATTTATAAGATACACTTTTTAAAAGTATGATTAATTTTAAATCCAAGATTATTTTCAAAATAAATCCCTAAATTTTTAATCGAGTTAACTCTCAATAAGAAACTATTATCTATTTTATATTGTTTTATGATAGAATCAGTTTTACGAGTAAAATATATTACTTTACATTTATCAAAATTTATAGGTAAATCATTTTTGTTACTCCATAAAACAAATTTATTTAAGATTGTAAAGTTATTTGATCGGTTTTGGTTTTGATTTCACAGAAATTTTTTGCATCATCTGCAAATAATAAAATATTAGTTAAGTCTGAATTTCCAAAAAAAACCGTGGCAGATCATCAATAAAAATAAAAAATAATGAAGGACCCAAATGGGAACCTAGGAGGACCCTTGAAAAGACCAAACAATTTTGAGAAAAATGGAAAAAGATTTTTACTGCTCGAGTTCTATTAGTGAGGTATGAGTACCTATAACAATTTAAAAAAATATCTATCTAAGCCAAACGATTTCAGTTTATAATTTTAGCAAGACTTATTTAATATTTTCAATAGATTTTTACTAATCGTACAGCATTTGTACAGTATACGTCGAATTAGTTTGTTTTAATTGGGATGGTGTGTAGCTGAGATTCTGGAAGAGTAACAGATATCGCTAGCTAGGTACTTGGTGTACGATCTGTTTGATAGTGTTCGAATTATTGAAACACTTTAAACAATTCACTGTTTCCAAGTATTTCAATTCTAAAAGTATCGTAACAATCGGAAACCGATATTATTTTTAAACGCTTAGAAAAAAAAAAATGACGGATGACTATATTTTTCAGTGCCTAAATTTAAATTCGTTATTAGACGTACTGCCGTGGCTTAGGAAAGTTATTTGATCTGAAAACCAGTAAACTACCGTATTATGTCACTGAACGCATTTCGCGTTGACCGTGGGGGGTGAACTGGATTGTCGATGTATTACATTTATAACAGCGTGGCGTTGGCGGACGGACGGTATTTATACAAACGGTTCGCGGCCCGTGAAAAAAACGACAGCGAACGACGGGAAATGCAAAATTAACGTAAAACATATCCCTGAAATAATTTTATCGCCGCTTGATGTTGTTGGATAGTTAAAATTAAACAAAAAAAAAAACCGGCGTGCCGGTGGTGGGACGCGTGTTGTTGTATTGCAGCGGAGTCGTGGTGAGCGTCGGCGGTGGCGGCGGCGGCGGACGGGGACTGTTCCGTTCCAGGAGCTTACCGCACTTGTTGGGCAACGACTCGGGCGTGGGCGGCAGTTTCAGCGACGGCGGGTGTCCCGACGGCGGCGGCGGTGGCCACCATGTCGGTGCCCCGTTGCCCGGCCACTGCAGCAAGTCGCAGCCGGCCGGTCTGTCCGGGCTCGGTGACATCCGGCAGTTGGTCACACTCAAGCAGCACTACTACCCCGAGGGCGGCTGGGGCTGGGTCGTGGCCGCCGTGGCCGTGGTCGCGCACCTGCTCACGCATGGGCTCCACCTCGCGTCCGGTGTTTTCATTCAGGAGTTGGTGTACAAGTTCGGACCAGGCACGGTTGTACCCGCAGGTACCGTATTTATTATACATATGAATATTATATATAGACAAACACACACACACACATATATATATATAGGCAAACAAACGCACATATTAGTTGACTTGGCAAACGTTGTTTTGCCATATATTTCTAGTATTTCTAGTATGCATTTTTTAGTAAAAAAATAACTTATTGTAAGTATGTTAGGATGGCGTTTATGAACGAAAGATGAACGGAGCCCTGTGCACAATGACAGTCTATAAAAATTATAAAATGCCAACTATTCATTTTTTTAATTTAATGCGCTAAATTTTTATTTATATATTCATACATATGCTGTACCTGCACTTGATGTCCGATATGCATTTATTATATCGTCTCGTGAAAGGCAAAATGAGCTAAAAGTGACAAGGTGTACGCTACGGGACAACCGAGTTAAAGCATTCGATTGCACAAGCGCTAGTGTTTCTCTGACCATTTATAGTATTAAGACGTTTAATTAATACATTTCGATACGAGCGACGTTTACGAACAGAAATGCAATTTAAGTACCTAGGGAATAAAAACTTATTTTGAGCGACACTAATGAATGTTGTGCTCTTCAAGCGATAGATACGTGTCGCTTAATCTCTACTATTATCTCTTATCATATCTTATAATATTGATAGCTTGAAATATATTTGATGCTATGATTATCGTTGCTTATGGTTAAATTTTATTTTTGCGACAATATTACACTATTCTTAACAACAATGACATTTGGTTGATTCCATTCTATGAATGGTTTTAAATTGTGGAAAATATTTTAAAATGCATTCCAATAATAACAATATGGCTGACTATCGACCAAATATCTTAAAGTTATAAATATATGTAACGATTATCATCGCATCAAATGTACTTCATACTATCGATATTTTAAAAGTTGACGAGGGATGAAAGTAGGGATAATGCATCATATTGTGTTTGTCGCTTAGTGAACATAATTTTCGTTAGTATCGCTTGTACCGAAATTAATAACTTAAATATCTCATAACTAAATTATCAGGGAAATTAGCACTTGTGTGGTCAAATGCTTTAATATCGGTTGTTTCATAGTATATATCATGTCGCTTAACTCCTAAATATCTCTTTGATCATTTTACCTTTTACAGGTCACTGTACGATGTAATGTAATTGCTCTTTTAAAAATTAGTAACGTCTACGCTTTTGCCTTTTACCAGTTGATATGCATATACTATATCGTTGTACACAAAACGTGGTCGGATAGTAGTAATTCGAACCAGAAGGGGTTGAAATAATGTTCGATGACTATCGAAAAACCGGAGTCGTTTAAAAATACATTTACATCTAAGGAAACTTGTAATGTTTCACGTAAACTCGTAAATTCATTATGTATCGATTTAACTAGAATTTCGGAACGGAAAAAAAGTGGGCGTGAGTATGTTTTCATAATTGATATCATGTCATTAGTCATCACTATTGGGTTTTACATTTAAAATTTTTAAAAAAAATGATTAAAATTTTTTAAAAAAGTCAATCGGAAAAGTGGCTTTTTGGGTTACTTCTTCGTATATACTAGTTGTCAAAGTTTCATCACAAAAAAAGAACCGGATGGGCCTCGCTCTGCTGTACAGTTGGGGGTGGAGTGCACTTCGTTTATAGGATAGGTCATTATTACAATGGATTTGTTAAATTTGAATGCAATGATAGATATCATTGTATACGAATAACGATTCTGAACGGAATTAATATGTTTGTCTAGGGTATAATACATTGTTATTTATAAATATTGTAAAAAGTATATTTTATTTTGAAACGATAAATATATTTTTCAATTAGGATGGGTTGGCAGTTGCATACAGCGATATAGTTAAATTATTTAAAAATAATGCATGTAGTTATTATAATAATACCTTATATTAAAAAATAGTATCAATATTAATATTTATATATGTGATATCGTATAATGAATGTTGGTCATTACACATGTTGACGACGTTGACGTTGATACTTGATTGCGACTTTTAAAATTAACAATGGACTTATGTAATTGATAAATTAATTAATTTCAAAATCTCCAAAACTTTTTAGTTACGATAAGTTTAACTTATTATAAACCTTGTATTAAATTTTCAAGAGTTTTTGGTCTGCCAATTAAATTTGATAGATGTTTAAAAAAAAAAATTTTACCAAAATCGAAAATTTAAATTGTCTATAAATAAGTCAAAATATGTCAAAATACTTTGAAAACTTAACTATGTATAGAAAACGCCAATATAAAGATTTGGTGAAAATTTCAAGTTATTGCGGTTTTTCGTTCTTGAGTTAGAGCATTTAAAAAAAATGTAATTTGTAAAAACGTGATTGTGCGTAAAATTTCCCGTTTTTTCGTAATTTTTATATCGGTTTTTTCGATTTTTTTAAAAAGTATTGAAAAAGTTGGATTATTGACTTGCAAAAGTACCATCTACATTCACTTTCCTTTCAGAAAAGTTGCTGTTTAAGCAAATCGAAGCATTTTTACTGCCAAAAAAGATGTCGTCAGACACAAAAAAAAAAAAAATAAATAAATAAAAAAAAAAAAAAAACACACATCATTGTAAAACCAAAATATTCCATTTTTTTACATCTAATATAATTTGCAATTCAAAATCACAGCCTCAAAAAATCCCCGGGGTTTGATCTGATAACCGCAGAAGTGGCCAGGTCCCTCCCCAATAGAGCCATTGTTCTTCTCACAGTTATATATAACGCGTGTCTAAGATTGTCATACTTTTCTATGCTTTGGAAATTCTCTGTTACAATTCTAGTTCCAAAACCAAATAAGCCTCCTGACATATCCTCCTCCAACCGACCAATAAGTCTCCTCCCTTTCTTCGGCAAAATTTTAGAAAGATTAATTCTTAAAAGAATTCTTCCATTCATTTCTTCTAGTTCCATATTGCCAAACACTCAATTTGGGTTCCGTACCGCTCACTTTTCAATACACCAACTGCACAGATTAGTCGACGCTATCTCATTCTCTCTTGAAAAAAAAAGTTATTGCTCTTGTATCTTCTTGGATACATCCCAAGCTTTTGATAGGGTATGGCACGAAGGACTGATATTTAAAATTAAGTCCCTGTTACATCCAACCTATTACTTACTAATCAAATCCTACCTCACGGATCGTTACTTTCAGGTTAGAGCCGGTACATCCCATTCCGGATTAGCAAAGATCAGTGCAGGTGTTCCACAGGGGGGCATCCTTTCCCCTGTTTTATTTAACATCTACGCTGCCGATCAACCCACCTCTCCGTTCACAACTGTGGCAGAATATGCCGATGACAAGGCTATTATTTCTATCCATGATAATCCTCACATAGCTTCACTCAATCTTCAACTCCGCCTTGACCTCATGGCTGATTGGTATAAAAAATGGCGGGTCAAAGTCAATCAATCCAAATCACTTCACACAATTTTCACTCTTCGACTTCCTCCTTGTCCTATGGTATCTCTAGACAATATTCAAATCCATTCATCACAATCAGCTAAATACTTAGGTCTGACAATTGACCGTCGTCTCACGTGGTCACAACATATTAAAATAAAAAATATTGCCTTAAATGCACGACTCCGATTCCTCAAAAATCTAATCTCCAAAAATAGACACACTCCATTAAATACTAAACTCTTAATTTACAAATCCTTGTTTATGCCTATGTGGACCTATGGTCTTCAACTCTGGGGCAATGCCAAAAAATCTAACACTTACAAAATCCAAACCTTCCAAAATAACTTCCTTCGTAAAATCACAAATTCTTCTCCTTATATCTCAAACCTAACCTTACACACCGATCTCAAAATTAAAACAGTCCATGAAGAAGCAATAACTTTTTAAAAACGATTCCACTCTAAACTCCCTTCTCATACCAATCCTCTCATTTCCAACCTTGCCACTCTCACAATTCCTGATAACCCTCCCAGGAGGCTCAGAAGGAAATGGTGTCGTGATCTTCTCAATGAGTAATTAAGTTTAGCAATATAAAAAAAAAAAAAAAAAAATCAAGTAAAAGCAGTTTTACCACTGGGTGACTCCTCCCATCAAACTTTCATGTATTTTATTTCTATTATCTCATATTCTTATTGTTCCTAATGGAACAGATTGTATATACCTTTTAAAAATAAAAAAAATAAAACATCTAATATAGTATTTAAAATCAGTATTTACTCGTACTAATTTCAAAAAAGAACAATTGTTATTAGACACATTTAATATTATTGTACGTTGCGCTTTTTCAATAACATTTTACATGGTTTTTAATACGTATAAATTATTGTTGATCAACCAGGTAATTACAACAACCATTGAATTATAAATCAAATTTACATAACATGAAAATCCATTTCATGTAAATCACTGTCTTTGTGTTCGAAATAATGTGATTACTGCATTAATGTTTGTATAATATATACCTATTTGTGTTATAATTTCTATGCTTAGTTTATCACTTGAATGTAATTTTGAAATGTTGATAAATGATTTCGAAATTCACAACCTCTCCCTGCATATATTGTCACTGAATTAATTGTATTACCAACTGATGTAAACATGTTCTGATTATTAATGTGTTGTTCTGACCACATAATGATGTGGTGGCATGTGTTTAATTTTGGTGAGCGATTTCACGTGTCAAATCATACGTGACTACGTATATGTAACGTTTGTGTATGTGTTATTTGTAAATGGTCCATGGGGGTTCGTGGCGAAGTATAGTCCCTTTATCACGCGTATCAGTAACTGCGCAACCGTTTCGACAATAATAAATACCATTTAGCCCTGAATGTGTGGTTCATGTTTTAAAACTATACATGTATAATATATGTTTGGTGGTCATGTTGTTATTTGTATTGCGTGGAAGTCACTAGGTCGTCATTATCATTACGAACAAAATTCCTATATGTATCCAAATCGAAATCCACGTACATGGACCGTAGTCAAACTAAGGGGAGGAAGAGCCCTCGTTTTCGTTTCTCGGATTATTACATAAAATATCTACTATCGCTCCGTTACCAGTTACAACGCCATTCAGTTTTGTTTCAAAATCTTTTGAACTTCCGCTTTTACAAATGTTTTCATTTAGAAGCATCTTTCCTGTTTAAAGTCGTATATTTCGTTTATAACTCATGTTTTGGGACCGTAGTGATACCCATAGTGACGCAGTGTATCAGAATTGATTTTCTATAGATTTATTTTAAATGTTAGAAATTAATTTTTTTTAATGTACAGTTGAATGTGCTCCAACGAGTATATTACATTTATTTTATTGTAGCACATTGTCTTTGTTTATATTTTATTCCCTATTATCTACTTGAACAATTATCTACCTTCACTAATAATTATAATTATTATATATAATTATTTAATTATTTAAAAATTTATTTATTTATATTTAATATTTATTATATTAATATAATATTTTATTATTATGTATAATTTATAATATGTCAATATTTCGTTTCATAACACATTTACTATGAATTAAAAAAAACCCGTTTTACTAATTGAAATCAAAATATTACTTTTTTGTTGATGAAGTTCTATATTATTTTTTTTTCTTCTTGTCAAATGATAAAAAACGATGTTCAACGAAAAGTTTTTGGTAGTACATGTAATTCAATTTTTTTTATAAATATTATGACAAAAATACTGCTGTTGGTTGATATTTTAAAATGGATACTTTGGAAACTCATTTGCAGTCGCAGTCCCATATACCTAATTAGGTTTTAGAGCAACTCAAAAAATGTTTGTTTCCCAAACATTGATTTTACAAGTTATCCTATACTAGAAAAACTAGGTTAAGTAAATTACATAGAATACGGAAATAATTTTTTAGAATATGACCATATATTATTTTGAATTATTTATTACTATTATTATAACATTTGAATAAAATTGTATTTACATTTACAACACATAATATGCTACATTATAATAAACAAACACACAGCCATACACGTACACACACACACACACACACACACGCACGTGCGTTTGGAAATTATAGGTAAATATATATATATTATAAATATTTATTTTCGGTATTTTTATTTTTTTTGGAGGTATATAAAACTAAAAATGTATCAATTTTGTTGAAATTTATTGAAGAATTGAAATATATACATATTAAATATTTTATTATATCTATATATATATATATAAATGGAGCTAAAAATGTATAACAATTCATCAATTGAGAACGGCTGGGCCGATTCGACTCAAATTTTTTTTTTATTGTTTGTAATTACCAGGAGAAGGTTCTTATGTAAGAAAAAAAAAGAAACTTGCACGGAAAATTAAAAACTAATATAGCCTTGTAAATTGTAAACTGCAACCTGACCTTTTTTTGTTTTTTGTGTGATTTTTATTGGTATGTATAAATATATATGTATTCCCTTGGTTACGGAATTACAGTTCATCGTATAAAGCAGATGCATCCGTCAAAATTACACAGTACAGTAAGTTTATTGACAAGTGTTAATCATTTTTTAAAGAGTCTTGGTATGGTTGTTTTTAAAAATGCTAACAACTAGACGTATACACTTAATGAAGTCGCAGAACTCGCAATTCTGCGATTCAAAAATATAGAAGAGCAAGTCACACTAATGATCAACGCGAAGCGTGAAATTAAGTTGAGGAAATCGATTAAGAGAATCGATGGAAGCGAAATCAACAACATAGTATTATATATAATTTGGTAGAGATATATTAGACCTACCGGCAGAAGATAGGCTAAGTTAAAAAATGATAGTAGCCCTGGGAGGTGCTCAAGCAGACATTTTGATATTTACGATGGAAATTTTAATAATTTATTATTTATATTTTATTTATTTTAATAATAATAATTAGTGCAAAATAAATTATTTACGAATTTTACACACTGTCTCAATAGTTTGAAACATATAAGAGGTAGGATTTTTAATGGGTCACAAAGTGCATGGGTGGTTCAGCTAATATTTTATAATAATACCAGTCGATACATAGATTTATGGTCAGGTTTAGTTGGTTAAAACAATTCTTTAGATATTTTATGAAATTTATTTTTATTAAAATTGATATTGTCCTAATGATATGCAAGTCTAAAATGTATGATGTATCATTCGATAATCGTAATAATTAAGGATTGTGTTTAACAAGTGCGTTATGTACAAAGTGAATTAAATGCATTTTTTTTTTATTATAAAATATAAATATCTTTAAAATTTTTTTCGTTTTTTCACGTATAGTTTAATTGTTAATTTGTGTCACAACTAGTAAATAACATATATATATATATATATATATATTATAGATTTATTAGTTTTTTTTTTTTTTTACATAGATATACTTGAACATAAACTATTGATTATCTTATACTAAAAGCTAACTAGAAAACAGTGACTTACATTTACAGAAATGTACTTTGAATCATTATATTATACTAGGTAGTTGATTTTTATTCAGTCGTCAATGTTTAGAGTTTAAATATATGTAGACGTATCTATTAGATTTATAAGATGTGTTAATATCATGGAACTGAAAATTCAACAGATAAATATCTAAACTATATTTTTCAAAGACATTGTATTATATTTCTTACGGTATCACATAATTTTTGTCGTATAGATTGTTTAATACGTACATGTCCCCAGCACCCCCACATACGAAATTCGAATTTTTTTTTTTGCTAAATATTTAGTATGCAATTTGTATGAATTTGTATGCCTATTCCCGAAATTTGTACGAACTTTGTTCAGGCACTATGAACGAAAAACCGGGGCTGTTCTGGGGACACGTATCTCCAGCACCCCCCCAAATAGAACCGTTAAGTGTATTGCAGTTTTTTTGGTCTCATCATTTAGTACTTATTTTGTACGTATTTGTATGCCTATTCCCGAAATGTGTACGAACTTTGTTCAGGCACTATAAAATAAGTACTAAATGATGAGACCAAAAAAACTGCAATACACTTAACGGTTCTATTTGGGGGGTGCTGGAGATACGTGTCCCCAGCACCGCCCCGGTTTTTCGTTCGTAGTGCCTGAACAAAGTTCGTACAAATTTCAGGAATAGGCATACAAATACGTACAAAATAAGTACTAAATGATGAGACCAAAAAAACTGCAATACACTTAACGGTTCTATTTGGGGGGTGCTGGAGACACGTGTCCCCAGCACCGCCCCGGTTTTTCGTTCGTAGTGCCTGAACAAAGTTCGTACAAATTTCGGGGATAGGCATACAAATTCATACAAATTGCATACTAAATATTTAGCAAAAAAAAAATTCGAATTTCATATGTGGGGGTGCTGGGGACATGTACGTTTGTTTAATGTATTCGAAGAAGAATATGGAACAAAATAAATTAATATAATTGTTCAAAATTATATTATTTTATTTACTGGAATCGGCTGTAAGTTGATTTATTACATTATGTTATGATAAATTATTAACACAAAACGCAATATTTATGTATTTATTTTTTTATGTTTAGTTAATTTTGAACAAACATAAAATATATATATATATAGGATTATAAAATTCTCAAACTATTTATGTAACAGCTTCTTCGACTATAGTATTTATAAAGATGAATACATTTTTTTAACATTCTTCAGCTTACATTATTTACAAATTTATTGGTAACCACTTTTAATTCTTGGAATAAAATATAATATTAAAATACAAATACGATTTTTTTTTTAAACAGTATTTGTTATGCTTTTGCCCTAGATTTTCGCAGATCAAAGTAAACGGTTTAACGTTTGCGTTAAAGTAATCTAAATATTTTATAAACATCTTGTATTGATTTCAGCTTATCATATAACTAAACTGGTTTAATTTCCAGTTCTATATTTTTTGATTATAAATAATTTTGTTCAACATAAACATTACACTATATTATTTTATGAGCATTAAGCAAATATGTGTATGAATTTGGATTGCGTGGAAATTAACATGGCCTAAATCTGGGGTTACAAATTATTTTGACATTATGTGCCAACATTATTTATTTATTTTAATTTTTTTATTATTATTTGGGCGTGTTATTAAATATTATGTACTGCAAGAAAACTTTTATTATTAAGGTATTAATATAAATAATATAATATTTGAATATATTAAAAAAAGGTAATTAAATAAATACATTACTTTGGTAATTGTTCATTATCTTTATGTGATTTATTTTGTTAAATTGCCAATTCGTTGAGAATTTCGTTTATAATTAGTAACATTTAATATAGGACATGCGATACTACATTCATCAGTTAGTCGATTTATTAAATCAGATTTTGCGAAATTAATTTTTAAAAATTGTGACCTACATGAAAAAGTTGAAGAAAAAGTAGACAAAATTACTGACACTACTATATTGTGTCCAGTTGCGTTTATTATCTACATTCTTAACGAATCTGAAACATTATTTTATCAAAAATGTTAACAATAGTAAAAACATACTAAACTTTTGATGTTGTAATTTATTATTAAAGATTACCATTTAATACAAATATTTTAACTTTTTGCATACCCATAACATTTTTTCGAGTATCATCTACCTAAGCCATTTCTGTATTTTTCATCCCTAGCCTAGATTATAATAATGTTGCAGAACAAGTAAAATAAAAATTTCTTAAAAAAATCGTTAAATTAAATTAAATGAATATGTTAATTTTTGAACTAATTTGTATCCAAAGATTTTTTTATTATTAATAATCGAACATTTTAATTTAAGAAATAGATGCCTATAGTAATAATGTTGTACACGATAATGTAATTTAGTTGAAAGAAAAAATACTGTCATAATAATATACTAAGCTCAACAGATAATTTGATGTTATAAAATGTGTTAGTACCCAGTAGGTCAAGTGGATGAATATATTTCTTAGTTTTCTAAGAGTCGTGGTATATGAATGCGGTATAATTTGGTACATAATCAGACGTGGTGCTTTTACATTTAAGGAAAATGGTTTGATTGAAAAATAATTTTACAACCACTTAATTATTATTAATTATATATATTTTATAATTAATTATTATTAGTTGTTGCTATCCAAGTTTCTTTTATAATATTGCTATTTAAATAGTATTTTGTTTTTACATTGCAAAACCTTTTCATGTTCGTTAATTTTTTTATGTTATCCAATTTTATTTTTATTATTATTATTATTTTTTTTTTTATTATAAATTAACGCATTATAACGTATAATGAATATTACCTTTTGTAATTAAACGTTCCATGGTATTCCATAAGTAGAATATACAAAAACGTATGAAACGTGTTTAACTTACGCAAACACATCGTCTGAGATACTATATAATTTTTAAATCACTTATATTGTTGTATAAAGTTCTTGTGTTTGATGTTGTTATTATTTTAATATTAATGTCAGATAATAAAATGAAAAGCGACGGATGATTTATGCGCTCGCAAGGTGGTCGTTAGACAACCGGTTCGTCCAAAAAGACAATAACACCTACTCCCACTCGCCCGGGCTGTTGACTGCATTTGTACCTATACATAATGTGTTTGTACAATTTAAATGATTGAGGCGTGTGTTCTGCAACAACTTCCAGTATCTAGTTTCGAAACCGTCAGTTCTGGATCGGAACAATATCGAACGGAATTAAATATGTTGTTCGAACAATGGAATACAAAAACTAAAAATGCTTCGCCGTTTTCAAAATTATATTTCGACAACATGTAACATTAACTACGCATGTTAATACTCGCGGAATCATATTACGCTGGGTGGAGAAGACTGTACGAATCTGAAAGTATTCACAGATGTTGTGTAAAATCATTTTATTTTTTCCATAAATGGGTGATTTTATGATTGAATATTTTCTACAATAATGTTTAATGAATATATATTATCAAACATGTGTACCTTAACTTCGGTACATATAATTACACAGATATTTCATAAAAATAAATAATATTTTTGGTATTCATGATATCTATACACGTTACGACATAACGTTTATATTTTGTAGGATTTCTTTGAAACGAAAACCATAAGAATACGCAGTTGTTAGACGAAAAACTTTATTGTTAATCATATGTTATGGCCATGGTTACATAAATGAATAGTTTTTTACTTGGATTTCAAGTACGTCGTATGCTTTTTAAAGTCTACTACTATACACTAAGCAGTGTACTGAAGTGTATGATGGTACTTAGTAGTTGTTAAATCCATATTAAATTAAATAATGATTTAATTTAATCAATTATGGATTATTGTTTTTACATTATTGGTATTAAATCATATTAAATCAAGCTTATAGTATATTTTTCTTCAAACTTAAGAAAAAAATTGGAGATTTCATAAAAATAACTACGAATTTTATCCTATAAACTTTCAATAAGATTAGTAATATGTGTTTTATAACTTCAATCATCATCAAGATATATATATATATATATAATTATATACAATAGCTAATTTAGAAATCCTAAAATTTGACTTGGTAATGTAATAATTAATATTAATTATAGACTCTATTGACAGTATTTAGATGTATTTTTATTTTTTTTTTGACATACCTATAAATGTTTGGTTACAGTCATTATTTGTTTAGACATATTCACATAAAAACTATGTAAAACAGATCTCATAATATTGCGGTATTTAAGATTGGTTATTTTACGACAAACGTACATTAAGTATTTACAATATGAAGAAAGACCTTGAACATGCTTAATAATTTACTTTATATGGATTCATTTAATTACTTTTATTAAATAAATGTTAATCTTCAATAGAAATTTTATCGAAAATGTTAGCCAGAGATTAAAATCTGCTATTATTTTTAAAACTGCAATTATTCAAATTTGTTCATGTATATTTTAAATTAAAATAATTTATTTTGCAATCCAAGCGTTTTATTATACCATTAAATATATTTCAAAAACCAAATTACATTTAAATATTCCATCAAAAATTTAATAATTCCTTGAGAATCAAGCTTACCTACAACGGTTTGATGTTAATTGAGAATAGGTTTTTAAAAAAATAAAGTTTGAATTTTTTACCATCATATATTTTTGTGAAATTTTTAGGTTTCTAAGTTACAATTTAGAGTATGTTTGAGGGTAAGAATATTCGTATAAATCAAATACGATTTATGCCGGTTGCCGTTCACAGTATAAAATGTTTAGAGTTAGAGTTTATCTATAACCTAGGGCAATAAAATGTGTGACTCTGAAGTTATTATTATCTGACTAAGAATATAATAGAAATACATTTTTGGATTAATATATTTTTTACGCATAATTGATCTTACACTCTTTTTCCTCGAAAGTTATAAAAAATAAAACAAATCTGTTGATAATTTACTGAAGGATGGTTCAGAATATTAAGTATACACACATGTACACGTGTATTTGTATTAATAAAATATTTTAGTACAACAGTATAGTCAATCATAATTGTAACATAGTAACAGTATTACACCTAAAATAGTCTCTGACCAAATTAATAAATTAATGGTGCTCACTGTTAAGTGTTGTAACATTTTTCTTTTACATTATTAAAAAATTATAAATGTTATAATGTACATATATTTTTTTTAAAATAGCTAGGTTTATAAAAAAAAAAATTTTAAAATCTTTAAAAATATTTTTAGTAATTTCTAAGTGATCGAATCATAATTCGAGTTAAATATCGTAAGTTCATGATATTATTATATAATTCTAAATACCATTAGAAAAATAAATTCACAATTTTTAACTAAACTAAACACTTTTAAAAATGGAAATAATTTGAAATAAGTAATTTGGTTCAAGAATTTATAGATTTCAATTTCTAATAGGACTTACACAAGAATTACTTTTGAAAATTATTTCAATCTTAGCACTTTTCTTAATAACATTTTTCTTTTCAGAACACCTTTTTACCCTCAACCAATAAATTTAGTGCAAAATTATGAATTTTTATTTTGTAGTTACTCATCATAAAATTATTTACAATAATTTGTTACTCAATGATATGTAATAATACGAGAACTAGATAATTTTGTAAGAAAATAATCAATTACATATTTTTCTTACTTGACATTTTTAAGTTTACTCGTGTTAATATATTTAAAGTCATATTATTAACAATTTATTCCAAATAAAATTTGAATTAAGCTTTAGATTTAAATTTTGTATGTATAATAATTGTATTGAATTTATGTTTATTATTAATTTACTTATAAATAATTTAAAAGTTATATTGTTTTTATAATATAATTCACTAATATTCTACAATTTTCTGAACCAAAGTGTACTTTTTCCTTGTAATATATTAAGTAATAAGTATTATTATTATTATAAGTATTATTATACTTAAGAAATGTGTACTATAACAATAAGTTTATTTATAAATAAACACTTATAGGGTTTCACATTTTTACAATAAAAACAGATTGTCAAATCGGCGAAAGTATTGTATTACATTTTTTTTTTTATTACAGTATAATATGAATATCATATATAGTATCATATATAATATCACATATAGTTGACTGTTTTTTCGTTTCAAATTATGATTATTTCCATTATTATTTTTTAGGAGTTTCTATGGTACACTGTTCGATACTTTAAGTTGATGTAGGTATATGTAGAATTTATTACAAATGAAATGGAAATATACCAATTGTTCGATTCACAAAAGTTATCGGTTAGATATTGCAAGTATAATGCTGTTTGAGATAACATTGTTATTTTAATAACTATTACAATATTACGTCAAGGGTGAAATTAGCAATTGTTAAAGTTGGATTTGTGTGTTTATATTGATAATGTTCTAATTGTTGTACATTTCATTAATTTAATTCAACCAAAAAATCGAATTATGCATACAAATATGTTTTATATTTATTTTATATTTTATAAAAGTTTTGTTTTAATAAAGATGTAGGTAAATCGAAATAAACAAATTACACCTATTACATAAACATAAAGCGTAAGCCCGTATTGTCTGCACAAGATTGAATAGGTGTGATTATTGGCTATTTCCCAAAATCCATCTATTCAGGTCGTTTACGGATTTTCTATACAGGAGAGTCGAAAAAAACCTATATACTTATATATTTCTATTTTGCTTTGTATTACATCTATGTTTAAACTTCCGATGGATACAGATCTTTGTATAAGGAGAATACAGTTCACATAGATTATAGTATCATTGGTTTTGAAAAAGACGTTTAACGGCATAAAGACCTTCTCATTTCCTCTTATTCACTTATAGTGGGTTAGTGACGTACTGAAGGAGTTCGTTTTGTTAATATATCTGACGATTCATATACCAGCCGGTCGTTCATCATGAAACGAGCGACGAGTTCCATTTGAGAAGTTTATATTGCGCATTTTAACGTTTTGCTTCTGTGTGAAATTTGATTTATTGTCCGAAGCTTTCATTTTGTCTGGACACTTTTGTTTTTCATATTTCAGTCTCCGAAAGATTGTTGTATTTTTTCTCTACGCTAGATAATAGTTTAATATTGAATTAAGCCTCAGTGTTAGGTTTCACTGATACAGATTTAATTGAAAAATATGTCATTTAAAAGAAACATCTCATTCATTATTATTAGGTACAAAAAAAAAAAAAAAAAATTATCGAAATCGTTAATGTAACTGAGATCCAAGGTTTGTTGAACTTTCAAAAGATATTACACTTAGTTAGGTGTGCAGTGCTCACTTCGCTACGACAAACGGAAATATCTTTCAAAGTTCAGTATTTACGTTTAAATATTTACCCTTTACTGTAATCGAACAATCTGCTTAATCCCCGATGAATATCTTCAACGACACGTAGTGAAGATACGTGCCGTTGTTCTGCAATTTGATGACGATAATGGCTTATAAACATTGTTGCTTTTCATTTCACGTTAAACTTAACGTGAGTATTACAACGTTATAGTAATCTAATCGTGTGATTGTACTTATATATACAGGTATAACAAACTTATCATTACTAACATGTATAAACTAATTAAAACGTATCGACTTTATGTTTAAACAACATTTTATATTTATATATCAATTAAACTATTTGTAATTGTATAATTTAAATCTAGTATCTGTGTTTTCTTTAACTGTTTTCTTTCTGAGTAGGTTACATTTTTTTTTCAAAAAATCATACCTCAATTCATCTTCAAGAAATATATATTGTTTCGTAAAAGCAAAAATAAAGTGGCTTTAGTATAAAAACTAAGTTAATAAGTTAATTAACTTAATATGCTGCAAAATAATTAAAACTTCCATCGTTTTCTTAAATAATGCAATATTTATTCATGGATAAGGACTGTTCGAATATATTGTGTTATGGAATAATAAGTTTATATAATAAGTATAATAAATGTTCACGTGAAATAATAACGTCTGATTATACTTAAATCAATATCTTTTTTTTTTTATTATTTATTATTTTTTATAAAATAAATATGTTTACAATCTGTAATATAGTAAGACAATAAGTAAATTTGATAATATTTTTTACAAGGTTTGGAGACTTGAGTGAAGGGGTCTATCGACACTACTTCAATAAATCATTACCTTTAAAAAATTATCATTATTTTGTATTTAAATGTATTTACATTTCAAAATTTCCGTTTCAATATAGCTAACTTTATCTTCAATTCTTTATCTAAAATAAAACCTGTATCTGATAGGTTTGATTTATAGAAAGATTTAAAATCTTTTATGAAACTTTATATAAAGTTATTAAGCCTAATAGTGTTTTATAAATCGATCAATTCCAAAATCAATGTGTTTATATTTTGTTTATTGATGTATGTGTAAACTGCATAAATGTATATTTGTTTTTGAATGTTTTTCATCACAATAACTGTACAATGTTCTTTTAACACTGTAGTAAGAAATACGCTATTATGGTTTATAACCGGGTTATTTCATGCAATAAATGTGCGATAAAGCACATAACTATTATAATTACATTTACATTCAAATATAATAGGAAGTATGACTTTTTGCGGCATTTTATTCAAAACCCTCGGAATCCCGAACCATTACTTGTGCTGAGCTCTGGCTAATGAAGTTTCAAATACTCATAGTTTCATTAAATATCCGAAATAATAACTCATTGCTATTACATATAGTTCTTAAATGTTCAACAATAATGATAGTGCAAGTTATTATTTTCAGATTCTTGGCCGATATGTTAGGTGTGATATACCGAAAACATGTTCCAATTTAAACTACGGATTTTCATGTATTTATTCTAAAATTAATGAAAATAAAATACATTAAGTATTATGAATTGAAAGTGTATTTCAGATAGTTTTGTTGAACATTGAACAAACTTTTAAAACATAACTTAATGTTACAGTCAAAATAAAACTGGGTATTTTATGCTCCCAATAAATATATAACAATAAACAAAGTTTAAAGTGAAGTCAAATAAAGTTTTGGCTGTATTTTGGTCAATGATGTATTACATATTAATATTTTATCAGTAACATCATATTATAATATTGATCGAATTTTCTTTTAGACTCATATGATTTTTATATGTGAAATGACTTTTATAAATGCAAAGAATTAAAAAACAAAAAAGTATATTTTATTCTAATTCTTTCAACTATAAAATTCCTAACTTTTTTAAACTTAGGAATTTTATAATAATTTTATAATTTTATATTTTTAACTTTTTTTAAACTTCTTACTATTATGCGTTCATATTGATCATGCATAGGAATTGAGTAATATCCATCATGATATTATATTATATTTATAATTTGTATTTTCACTAGTAATTAGATCCTTTTTCATTTTAATGCCTTAAAAATGTTAAGTTTAACTATGCTGTAATACTAACCAATGTAAAAAATACTCATTTATATTCAAGGTAACAAAAAAAAAAAATAATCCAATTATTTATTTAACCCTAAGAATAGTAAACTATCCGCTTTTTTTTTTTGAATCTTATTCAATGACGTTTTTGGGAATGGAAATAACACAATTAAAAATACCATACATTTTACCCAATTCATTTTCTGTGTTTTGTGCATGAAATATAAATTTGTAAATGTATTCCTATAAGAAGATTCAACAAATACGTGATATAAATGTTTAAAAAGATAAAAAAAACATAAATTTAAAAAAAATGTTGTATTGTCGTAGGGTCTCGGTGTATACTTTATTGGTTATGTTTATTGAATTTAACGGTGTTGTAAGATTAAAACTTTTGTAACGTCTGTGATAAACATCTGAGAAACCAATGTACGTAGTTTTGAAATTTTTTTCTCGGTGTGAATTCATTGACACATACCAAAGAATGATGATTTTGAGAAAAAATTGTACAGCCAACAAAAATTATTATTATGTATACATTACAATTCGTTAGATTCATAATTTCATTTTTTATATAAAATGGTTTAAGAATGAATTTCTTTTAACTTGAAAATTATTGATCTATGACTAATGTAATGCGGTTTTTGATCGAATTTTCATTTTAAAACTTATATTGGTAAACTTAAATATAGATGGCATAATAGATCAATGAGTAAATTGAAGTACTGATTTATATTATAATGTAAAGATACATTATAAAGTGTTACTGAACTATAAAAGCTCCATTTAATTTTTAATTTTAACTTGTTATTACGTTTCAGTTAATTCTGAACGCAATTTCATTATTTATGTATTTTTGATACAATTTTAAATTTAATTGCTAATAATCTAATTTATTAAATCTATCGTTTATGAATCATAGATCACTTTATAATATGCTTTTTACACGTTTTTAATTTAATACTTATGAATTTTTAAATAAGCATCTTGAGTTTTTATTGTGTTACATTTTATTGAATACTTATAAGTGTTTTTTTTAAAATAGACGGAAGATACTATTACGTTTTATAGAATCTTATCAAAGTATTTTAAAGGTTTTAAAATTTTTCTGGTTTTTTGGTCATATATACATAAAATGAAAAATGAAAAATTTGAAATCAGAAATTTCCAAGGGCGTCTTGGTTCTTGCATTAAAAATAAATATTGTTCATGCTTGATTTTGCACCATAGTACACACTACAATATTTTTCCACCATAGTACCATAAATATATTAAAATTTTATCGGTTGTGTATCTCATAGAAATTTGTAAGTCTTCATTGCATTTTAGTCACAACACTAAAAAATGAGATTCCTATGGTTTTTTTTTTTTTTTTTTTAATTGTTTATTTAACTGTTTTGTATGGAATAATTAAGAATAAAATAAACATAAATAACGTGGACATTCCTATGCTAGGAAGCTCACCGAAAAAGCTATTTTCCTAGCAGACCATTGAGATGGGAGTGAATTTTGGAAACGATTCCGTGTAAAATTCTTTCGTCAGTTTTTCCAATTAAAATTCATTGTCTGTTTTCAAAATTAATCTTGTTTAAAACTCTAAACTTATTTAGCAGAACTATTTAAAATTTTGTAAGTTTAAGTGAATACATTGACTACTATTAATCAATCAAACAATATATACGAAAAAATACATTTTAAATTACTTTATCCACCGGTAAAATATTTGTTCAGCAAAACAATGGCAGTAAAAAATACGGAAAAAATTTTATAATCATGGTTAATATAAAATCATTCTTTAGATTTTAAACTCAATTTAGTTTAATTAAAAAAATGTGTGTGGATATTGTACGGAACAAATTAGGATCTTATCTTGAATGGATTATTTTTACAGTAATTGTAATCTTCAATAATAATTTATAATTTTTATAATATTATTTTATGCTTCTTATCATTTATATTAGGAAGTTATATATTTCATCATAATATTAATAACTATCTGATCCCGTGAACTTCGTTGCTCGTTAAATATACTTACTCTATATGACTCAAACTTTGTTCAATTCGTTATTTAATATTCGGTGGATGATGTTCTAGATTTATCTTAAGTTTTCTGTTGCCCGGAATAAAAATTCTGATTCGCAGCAGTATATTATCAGGTAGGCAATCTACCTTCGGTAGATCGCGGACCTAGGGCTGTTTGTACATAAGTGTATAATTTAACTCTAATAAAGTATCAAAGTTATATCAAGTTTGATATAATACGGTGGATTAATATAATCAATTATTACATAATCCTAACCTAACCTTAACGTACTAAAATCCGATGAATAAAAAAAACCAAATTTAACCTTTTTTAAATTAGCCTATCTTTTTCCCATAGATCAAACATTATTAAATATAGCTAATTCTGTGCACTTCATGGCCAGAAAAATTCACAAAAAAATTATGATTGTTCAACTCCTTTTTGGTGTAACTCACTGCAGTAAGTGCAACTCAGCTATGGGAGCCAAGATCATGGGAGCCAAGTAATCAAATCTCAAAATTACTGTTTGAGCACCTCCCGGAGGTAGTAAATTCTCTTTTTAAATTAGTCTTAAACCTACTCTCAGACCTACCAAATATACGCAGAAAATTTCATGAAAATCGGTCAAGTTGTTTCGGAGGAGTTCGATAACCAACACATTTTGAGATTCATTTTTATATTATAGATATATTTGTATATATATGGAATACACAATAAAGATGTACACAAAATATTTATTACGAGTATTTATACCTTCATTTGAATTGTTTTCAAAGCGTTTTGAATTAACATTCACAAGTTTTTTTTAATATTCCGGTATTACGTTCTATTGAGGAATTTAAAATTTACTTAACATATAGAAGTTAGACTTTTATATTAAAAATAATTATTGTGCAATACTTATAATTATTTACATAGTTTCTTGTT
The DNA here is from genome assembly GCA_034509805.1 of Sipha maydis. NCBI lineage: Eukaryota > Metazoa > Arthropoda > Insecta > Hemiptera > Aphididae > Sipha > Sipha maydis. Next base: position 16,674 of record JASXSY010002495.1, on the reverse strand, counting down.
TATACCAATAGAACTAAAAATGATTAAATTATAAAGCATATCTAAATATTTTATATTATTGGCAAAGTATAGAAAAAATGTATAATATGATTGAGACGATATATTTCGTTAAAAAGAAAGTTCAAAATATGGTCTTGTTGTGATATTCACATAAAGGCATGGTTTAGAATTATCAACTTTCTTAAATTGATAAAATGTAGTTATAATATAATTAATCATGATACTTTCTGTTTTGTAGTTTTATTTACTAAAATATATATTTTTTCCTATTTCATTTTAAAAAGTCATTTACACAATACAATAAATACTTATAGACCATATAATAACACACAAATAATATATGTCATATAAATATAAATATAAATATAAACATAATAAAAAGTAGATACCCAACATTAGATCTGACATAAACAAAAATGGTGAATTATTTATTTTCAGGTTTTCGAAGGAATTATAATATTATGTTTTATCTTAAATATAAATGAAATTTTTATTTTTACACTTATATATATATTTATTAAAAATATATGTTTAATATATTTCTTATTAAAATTTATACAATATTAATTTGTATTTTATATAGTATATGTATATATATATATATATATATATTATATTTTATTTGATGGATCTGTAAAAATGTAAAATGTTTCTAATAATGAAATTACAGGCATTTTTACTATGATAGTGCCACAATATATTATTTAGATCATGTTTATAATGAAACCATTCAATTATATTAACTTTATAATACAAAACGATGAACCTAACTTAGCAGTATTGATCTGAATAATGATTATTAACTTCAATCAATGTTATTGTTTTAGACTTTAAGTAATTGATCACTGTAAATAATCGACATAATACTGTGGGCGCCGTTTATTAGACTCACTTTGAGATCAGCACAAAATGAGTCTTGTAACCGAATTAATTTTGAAGTGAAAAAAAGTAATTTATTACTATCTTAATTTTGCTTTTATTATTTTATAGTAGAAATATTATTGTAGAAATACATGTTATAAAAGAAATACATCATTATTAATTAAATAAATACATACATGTATATTATTTATTATAAAGTTTTTTGATTTAAATTTGTTTTTTTATTATTTTCAATTATTCCAGAAATATACTGCTCGTACTCGTGTATATACATTACAATTATTATCTTAGGTAATGAAAAGCTCTCCTTATCATAATGATGATAACTTACAGGTCTAGAGTCTCTAGAACTTCTTTGTTTTGATGGTTAAACTATGACGTCAACCTCTTTGTCATTTTTGTCATCCTCAAATACGATATGATTTAGAGTACATATGCGGCTTATGGTATAATTAGAAACGAGTATTAAGTAATAACCAATACAAAAGTTTATTTTTTACAATTTTTTATATGAAATTTAAGTCCAATTTTTTTTAATGTTTTCCGGATAGATCCACGTATTTTTAAATCTAATAACAGGCTAAATAATGATTGCCGTACGTCTCAGTTTAGTCGGAACAGTACCGATTTTGAGTATGACGTCGCGGTGACACGAGGATATTTTTCAGGATAATCAAGTGTTCTAGAATGAAACTTAAACAATGTATATTTGTATTTTATTTAAATCTAGGATGAAAAACTATAATATTATTGTTATGATAAAATAAAAAGTCGAGTAACTGACTGAAGAAGTTTATTTTTGATTATTTTCCCTCCCGACTGAGCGACGATTATTTTTGTCAAATACAATTTTTGTATTTCCGTTCCTTTACAATGGTAGTAGTTATCACTAAACGAATCAACAATTATTAAAAATGTTATCAGTTATAATGGACTAATCTTTATAGTGTAGTACTTTACCATAGTGTAGTCATACTATAGTCAATATTTATTTCAGACTTTCTATATCGCAACTCTAGGTTGAATCTTATATCTCTGAGTCGTATAAGCAGCGTCCACTGTATTTTATAAAAGTCTAAATATTATGTGATAAGAATTATTCTATTATATCATATTTTGTGAACATTTAAAAAATAAATACAATTAAGGGTTATAAATAAATTATTTATTTAATTAATTTAAATAAATTTAAACATAAAAATGCATGTTTTAATATAATTTATATAATTAAGATCAATGTTTATAAAACTATTAGAGAAGTCATGTTAAAGGCAAACCTTCATATTACATTATAAACATATTAGAGATTTATTCAGGGGTTTAATGTATAAATGATCGTTATTTAATGATGTACTATATTATTAAGTATACTATATTTATGAGTAATTATTAATGAATAGTTAAAGTAAAAAGCCAACGCAACTTCTGATTTCTGTATTTAATTTATTAACCAATAAAGAGAAAATTTTACATTTATGTTACCTTATTCTTATAGATATTTTTTACTTATTTTATTATTTACATTTAGTTCATCTTAACAACTATTTATGGTAGGAGATTTAACAAATTTTATAATGTTAATAAAACCATTTTTTTTTTTTTTTTAATTTTTTCATGAAGGATCGAACATTGAATCAGAAAAATAAATAATACATAGATAAACCATAAAATTAACTATTTAGTGTAGTAAAATGAGAACTTTAAGTTAAAGCGATTTAAAATGAAATACTTAATTTTATATGAATAATTATTTTATGAATATTTATTATACTTTATGAATATAATTTAATTTTTTACATGCAACATATACATGTTTATATTTTTCAAGTTTCATGTTTATGCAAATCTAATATAATAATCTAAAATTATATATTAAAAATAAATATTTGAAAACTTACAATATATTTACTTTAATGTGTTAAACCAATACATAGTCAACGATTTAAATTAAAAGAATTCTAATACTACACAAATGTGATAAAGTGTTGAGATATTTAACAATAAATCAAATTCTATAGAATCTCGTTGTTAAATTTTAATTTACGTTTACTTCAAACTGACATATTGATCAAAATTCAATAAACAAAAAATCAAAAATATATAAGTAAAAAAATATAATATTTATTAGAAACGTACAACTTTTGAATTGTTTGCTGAAGTATATTAAACTTAAATAGATAAATGTACTCATAGTTTTGTCTCTTATTTAACAATAAAATATTTCGTCAATTTATAATTCATTATAAATATACAGCTATATGAAAAAGGTTTATTAAAAATATTATGTAATACCATTGATTATAAATACTATTTATATTTAGTATTTATAATCAATGGTAATACGTATTCATATACACAATTCCAAATAGGTAATAAATGTATAATCGTAAACTTATTTATATATAATGTATTATGATTTATTAGATTGGTTAGAATTAATAAAGTTATATCAAATGGAACTATACGAACTTCAATTTAAAATAATTATTAGTAACTACAAATTTTTTATCTATTAAATGAGGTAACTTTCCTGGCATTGACTACAATCGGAATATGACATATCGCAAAACATTTTAGAATTTTCCTTTAATTTAACATTTCCTGTATGGTTTCATTTGATTCAATCATTTTTTTGTAAACCGCATGCTCCGTCTATGGATAGAAATTTACTGAATACTGCTACAACACATAAATCATATTGTTCTGTATTTCAGTTTGGATTAATAATTTGATTCTTATGTTAATGATTATTTTTGAATTTCAATTGGTGAGCAAAAACATTCAGCAAACTCGGATTTATCCGATCAGTATTCACACATCGCGCATATCATACAGTTCAGTTCGAGGCTTTGTGTGTTGGGAATTCATGATAATATGATTTATTATATAGAACCCTACTACGATTGTCAGTAGGTATATAGATTATACAGTATTATATAGATCCATGCTCATAGTTGCGTCTAAAACACATAAAGATTAAATCCTTGATTGATAAATGTTTATTTTTTAACAGTTAATGAGATAAAAAAGTTAAATTTAACAACAATAATTTTTCAAGAGAAAAGTTTTAAAATACTAATTATTGCTACTTAGTTTTCTATAATTTTTTCACATTTTCTGCAATGGAAATTTTTACGTATGACGCTAGATTGTATAAATCAGAATTTTTAGTCAAATTTTCAATCACTTATTTTGTTCGTATTAATATAGTTTTATGTGTAAATAAACATGTATTGTAAACCAATCAATAATTGTTTTATTGAATTTCTTTTTAAATTATTATTATGTATTGTTGTAAGTTTAGTACATTCGTTTTATATTTTATTTATCTAAATTTTCAATAAGAAACCACAGTCTAATATAAATATTAATTTATTATATTGCATTATAAATATGATATAATAATTGAATTAATGTTGTTATTACTTAATAGCTTCTCTAACACTCAGAATTTTCCGAAAATTGTACTTTTAAACTCAAAATAATTATCGACTGTATGTATAAATATCTTCATTTTTGATTGTCACTTCAAAGTGGTCACACCTTAGAAATATTTCATTTTGTTTTTATCATTGTTTTTTTGTATTTTTGTTTATTTTATTATATTTTTATTGATTTTAATATTTACCATTTGAGATATCTTTAAACTAGTGCAATATAAATAAATGTGAATAAATATCATTAGAATGTACGGCGATTATAAGCTTTTTACAACCTAAAATTTTGAGGTTTAGGAATAATAATTTCTCTAATCTAAAACAGTGAATCTTCTGAACGAGTCCAGGTAATTAAACTTGTAAAAATATAAATATTTAATATTGTTCTACATTATATGTATAGTATTATAACAAATTTGTACATATTATGTACACATTTATTACAACATTAATTCAAATGTAAATGTTCTGTTAGCCATTTATATTGTTTTGATACATTTCAAAGAAATTATATTATTTTTTAATTTAAAAAGCAATTTTGAGCAAAAGTTGGCGAGGACCAAAGTACAACATTATTTCCAAGTGTATTTTCAGTTTTTCTTTAATCCTTACGTTTAGAAACACTACCGATAAAATCAAAAATTACCTGTTCTTCGTAACATCTGGGTTCAACTTTCAACGTTAAAAGTTGCTGCTTGAAACTTTTGTTGCGGTTTAACTACCGAAAAGTTTGATCGCAAAAAAATGAAATCATCGTAAAACTAATACGTTTCTCGCTTTACAAAAGATCTTTTGTGATAGTAATATATTTTCACCAAGTAAAACTGTATAATTATATTATGCATATTTTTAAAAATAACATCCCATACATCATGATAATTTTAATATTATTTGTTCAATATACTCATAGTATAGTAATGGATATTATTTTTTAAATTTTATTATAGTAATTGATTGCAACAAGTATACAATTCATTGTTTTTATTTTCATACATTTGTGTTCTTCAAATAAAAATATTCTATTTATTTTTTTCCAAGTGTATTTTGCGGAACAAAAGTTTTTACATTTGCTTTCAGTGAGTGACTTCTTTATTACAAATCTTCAATTTCAATATATATATATATATATATATATATATATATATATATATATATATATATATATATATATATATATATATATATATTATATATTGTTTAACTCAATTAAAAATAAAATGAAACACAAGTATAATGTTACAATAATGTTTTCTTGTAATATGTAGGTACAGTGATTTATATACGAGTATTATAATAGACATATTTAACAATAAAAGTCTCAAGTGAATATTTTTAAATATATCACGAAGTATAAAATTATGTGATTATTTTAATTTTATCTCCTTCCATTTCTCTTTCTCTCTTTCTCTATTTAAGGAATATTTATACAACTACTAATATTTTATATCTACTAAAATTCATGAATTGATGAGTAAATCAGTTTTTAAATGATTTCATAGTAACTTGTCGTTTTTATGACTGTAAAGTATTTTTCTATGGTATTCAAAACAGTAGTTATATTACATAGCACATGAATTTAGCCATTTTCATCCAACATGAAATTTAACATTATGTTCCTCAAGCGCCAGACAACAATTTTTGCAATAGTTATTGGTAAAAAAAAATGTTCTGCTCTTATATAAGTACATGATTTATGAATTAGTATCATATTTGTATATTTAAACAACTTAAAGAATGTATAACATGCATGTACGTTTTCACATATTATATATGTGTACTTCTTCTTCTTCTTCTACTTCGCCTTCCTCCCAACTATATGGGGTCGGCCACCCTTGTCCTACACCTCCACTTTACTCGGTCAATCACCTCTCCTCTGCACACACCGACAACCCTCATGTCATTCTCCAAAGTCTCCAACCATCTCTTTTTTGGTCTTCCTCTTCCTCTTTTCCCTTCAACGTCCATCTTCATAACCACTCTTACTCCATTCGTTTCCTCTCGCCTCATCACATGCCCAAACCATCTCAGCCTATTTTCTCTCATCTTGTCCACAATTGGCGCTACACCAACACTACCTCTCACGTATTCATTCCTTATTCTATCTTCTCTTGTCACTCCACTCAACCATCTAAGCATTCTCATTTCCGCGACACTCATACTTTGTTCTATTTATATATATACACATACATATTATATATGTGTACTAAATTGTTTTATTTTCTATTAATGATATTTTGCAACAAAAAAAATTATAATTTAATTTCAACTTTTCATATTAGTTAAAATCATGTTGAAATTTTTAAAATTATAATTTGCTGATCACAAAAAGAAAAAAAATGAATACGGTAGTACACAACCGTCATTTGATAGATTGTATTTTTAATATTTTATATTACATTATGGCACTAATACTTTATTCAATGTACATTTTATACCAACTATAATACATCAATTATTATAGAACCAATTTTTTAAAACATCATACGTTTCAACGTTTATTAAAACCATATTAATTTATAATATTTAAACAAAAATAAAACACAAGAGGCAGACCGCCTCTAGAATACATCAAACAAATTCAAAAAGATGTAAATGTAACATCCTATCATGACCTGAAGAGGAAAGCAGAGAATCGAGATGAATGGAGAGTTGCTTCAAACCAGCCGAATGGCTGTTGACTAAAAAAAAAAAACAAAAATAATACTTTGCTTATCGCATTTTGGTTCTTTTTTTTTATTATATATAACTTAACTTTGTTTAATTTAAATAACACACTTTCTATGAACAATCACTGATCTATATGATATAGCTTATTCTTATATATATATATATACTTATACTTCATAATTGTTTATTTTTATTTTTCATTCTGTATGTATTATAAAAATTAAATTAATTAAATTATAATTATAATTTTTTATACATGTAGTACATGATTAACTATTGATTAGGAATCTATTTTTCGAGAACAATAGGTATTGAAATATTTTTGTCTTACAATTCTTAAATATTTTTACAGTGATTTTCAGTATTGGTAATCTATTAATAAAATAATTTTTTGCGAAATCGTTTTGAAATATGCTCGTATAAATTTAATGTAGAGTTATTGCGTTACCGTTAAAATATACCATTTGTTTATCAGAACAAGTATATATATATTTTTCCACGCGTTGACTTGTATATTACTTTATGATCTCTTCCAGCAACAACGATAAGTTTCACATTACATCGCAAATGTTGGATATTCGATTGCTCTCTGCAAATATAAATATCGCGTGCGTGTATAAACACCATTAGGCGTTTCAACCGGTTCTTTCCTAGGCGGACAATATTATTAGTGATATTGTGTCAGTAGCCTGACGTTAATTTTTTCGATTTTTTTCGATCTCGCCAGTATTCTGAAACCGTTGGCCTTCTTTTCTTATTCGTTGGCTACTATTATGTCTTTTCCTTAATCGCCCGAAATAATCAAAGTACTATTAAATAAAAAGAAAAAAAAAGTCCAGCGTTAGGCTAAACCTAAATTTCCAATGTTACTGATAACCAAACGTTATTAATGTTAAAACCACTCTTGGCTTATTCGCAAGATATTGTTTTATTCTTTAATGGGCTATTCCAAAATGACATAGTTCATGCCATAAATTGTTTAACGTTCGGTAAAAATTAAAAACGAGTATTTCAATCGTTAATATTGTATAAAGGATGATTGAATATATCAGAATAAATATATAATACTATATATTTACTATATATATATATATATATATATATATATATATATATATATATATATATACTAACCTATAGTAAACTATGCACGTAACTGTTTGTAAATCACATACACATATTATTTTTATTCATTTAACAAAATTCATTTTTTTAATTTTAATTAAAACAAATATTTATATGTTATTCATACATTATAATTATAATTTTATTATATTATTATAATCTTTAGCTTATTTATGTCCCTTCAATTATTACAATATAATACATTTATTTATAACCTATTTACTTATTGATTATTATATATGTTTGATTAATAAAATTATTAAAATTAAGATTTAGTCAACATCTTCAAGCTCTACAAATTCTTATTGATAACATACTTTATCAACCTTGTGTAATAAGTTCCCAAAAACCTTCTAACGGACATCAGTATATTTTTACCACTACAAGCTTTAAAGTATATACTCGTATATATCCATACTATATATATGTGTGTATGTGTGTGTGTTTGTATGTACATTTATATGTATTCAGTAGTATTTTTTTTCTATATTTATATATTATATATTTATAATATTACCAACGTAATGTTGTGTTTTTTTGTTAATTTTTATATCTAAGACTTTCAACATATTTTTTTATTTTTAGATTTATACATATATCTAAGCCTTAGATATATAAAGCTAAAAATAAATACCTAATATTAGATTCTAAGGTACACCTATCATACGCTATATATATATATATATTATAATCGTGTAATAATATAATAGTATAATTTATAAAAGTGATTTAATATACATATCGTTTAATCTGTGCTTCACACGTTCCACTTGAATACATTCCCTCATATGTATCAAGAATTTGTAGTCACGACCGGTTGTATTCATGGGTTTTAAAAATAACACACTGTCAAAATAATTAAGAACAATTAAAGTATAATAATAATAATAATAATAATAAAAACATCATGATAATACTAACTATAAACGGCTACCTAAATTATATAAACGAATGGGTAGTAGTAATAACATCCGAGGTCTATATAATCACGATTTATTTATCGAAATAAAGCAACTGGGAAATTTAATTTAAAAAAATAAATAATTTTTATTAGAATTAAAAACCAAGGAAATTATCTAATTGAATAACTGGAGGGAATATGAACAGAAGGAAAGTAGCATTCGGTTTTGTCCAAAGAATAAATTATTTGTTGTATTTCAAAATTGAATAACTTGCCTTCAAAATAGTAATTTTATGATTTCTTACTTAGGTTCAATTTTTTTTTTTTAACGTTGAAAGGGTAAATATATTATGAATTTAATTATACATAATTCAAAAGGTGATATTGTCTATTCAAATTGATTTTTAATATACAAATACGATTATTATATAAAACTTTCATTGTAATACTTTAACATTTATTATAATTAATAGCCATTAATGTTTTTTTAGTAAAGCGAATCAGCTGCTTAAATACTATTTAATCACCTTATAAAATACATTTTATAGTTTATTAACAGTTATCCGAATTAGACATTTTACATATAAATGTTTTCCATCTTTGATAAATTTTTAGACTTTTTAAATATAGGCTTGTACGTATTTCCTATTATATTAATTAATGTATATTTAATGTATTCTTCGTGGATTATAATAAACTGTTCGAATTTAATGATTATTTATGATTTATATGGCAATTTAATTCAATATCATGTTATGAGCAATTAATTATTTGAGTATTTCAATTCAATATATTTTGTTTAATTGTTCTAAGTCATACATTGACCTAATTTTAGGTCAAATAGGCACCCACTAACCACTGGTATAAACGGGTTAAAACACATACACACACATACACACATTTATATATACCTTTAAAAATAATCCTACGTTTTTACTTAAACGACAAACGTATTAGTCATCTTTATGTTCCTGTAATGAGTCGACTGGTTTAAGTGTTACAGTTTAACATCAACAGGTGTGTAATTTTACTCGTTTGTGTACAGTACTACTGTCTACATTCCAGATTGTTAAATTTATATTTTATCAACATTTTGTTCATAGCTCTCACATTATGATTTACATATCCCACATAGCACATAGGTGGATTAAAGATTTTAAATAAACAAATTTATGCAAAATATTGTCCTATAATAATATTTTTTTATTTTCTTGTTGCATTAAAAGGCTTTCATGTCGTATCAATTTGGATGAACTAATATTTATTTTATACAATATTATGTTAATACTACACTATAATATATTGTGTTAGCCGTATAATTTGTATACATTTGTAAGGAATGATAAATTATTACATTCCAAACACGGAGTTCTGATAGTAAGTGGTTCGAAATATTGATTTTATTTTCTCAGCGTTATGAGTAATATTTTACACGTTGCATCATAATATTAATTAAAACAACTGTCTTAAAACTTATATTTTTTTTTGTATTTTGAATTTTACTTTTATCATTCATTTATATAAAACTGTCCGCATAAATAGAATTGTTGAGTTTAATTATTTTGCTTAAGGCTTAGAATATTTATAAATTCAATCTCATTTATATACTTTTTTAATATTATGTAAGTATTTTTAATACATATATAGGACTATAATTAAATTCAATCATAATCCATTTATACAAATTTATTTCAAGCCTTATACAATTTTCCATTCCAGGATAGTTTTAAGTATATTTTTCTACGATGTGAATATTCATCGAACCATCATAATTACCACATCATTTACCATAAGATTTGTTAAGAATTATTTTTATTATTATTATTTTATACAATATTTTGTCGGTATAAAATTTATATTTTTTTAAAGAAGTTATTTTCTTTTTGTTTAGAATTGTTATACATTCAAGGTATAACTAAAGAGTAAATATGTAGTCAGAGACAATCAGATATAGCATATATATTTCTAGCTTCTAAAAATGAAATTTGACATCAAAACATTTTTAGATTCACAGCAACTATACGGAGATATTACGGTTTTGTCGTAATGTTTTTTCCGTAAACAGTTTTTTGAGTAATAAATAAACACCAAAAGTTTTATGCAGCAACTTTTTAAATCGGATATTGGACACATATGGCGCTTTAAATAGGTCATTTTTAGATTTTTCTATTTCTTTTTTAAAGAAAAAAAAACTTAATAACAAATAATGTTAAATCCATCCTTTTGTTGATGTTTAGTTTTTGTTTAAACGAGCGGTTTTGCGTGGATATTATATGAAAAGTATTTGCTAAAATGTATTATGTATTCTTTATTTTTAAATATGATATTATTATTTAATTTTAACCATAATATTAACGTGTTAAAAAATAAAATTGAAATTATTCGTTTTAATATTTAATATTTTTATGGATCAAAATAGTAATATTTTATTAAAGATTATACCATGACTGATGTTTCTTTAAAATAATACACAACTGTTCTTCACTCAAAAGTTAAATAACAAGTGATGTGTTTCTATAAAATTAATATATAAAACATGTTCATTGTTACCTTTTTCTACTGTATTTCTTAAGTATGTATTACAACACGTGCATACAAATATATTTACTTACAAAAAGCTAAAATTTGGAAAAGAAAATTGTTGATCTGATTATGTATAGGTACGTAGGATTTTATAATAGTATATTACTGGTATTATAAAATCAATGGTAACACATTGAAGAAAACTATCGAGATATATCTAAAATGAAAAAAAGGTAAACATTACATGACTGAACAAAAAAATCAATACGCCGAGTAGCCGAGAAATAGTTTTTAGATCTTAGATTTCTATAACTAGATTTATTTTTATTTGTAACTTTTTTTATATATTCTTTAAATTGGTAAAATATTTTTCTTATGTTTATTAAATTTTTTTTTTTTTTTAATTTTTACTTAACTATTTATTTTCTTTGGTGTTATTTTATTATATCAATACAGAAAGTTGTATTAAATGTGATGAATATTGTACTATACTATTGTATGACTGTCGAATATCCCAAAAATACAAACTATTAAATTTACATTGTAATATATTTTAGAACATTTTCTTGACATATTTTTTTATGATAATAATTTGCTCTTAATTGACATTTACAGCAAGTTTATCGAAACCTTTATGTGAAAATTATAAAATATTTTCAAATACATGATTTTGCGTATTCATTTTAAGATAGATATAATATAGTTACGGAAGTTATTATTTTTGACGGAATAAAACTACTTTTTTATTTTATTTGGAATACACGAATGTATGTGCAATTTCATTTTAATAATAAATTGATGTTTTTTTATGGGGAGTAATATTATAGTTTTTTATTTTTTTATTTGATGTATGTGACGATGACCTTGAAGTTTTTAATTTCCAAGTTAAACTATTTGTTTTATAATAATCGTGTTTTGTTTTTTGCGCCTTTTTTACGGCTAGTTAGTTTGAAGGCAGTTCAAATCTCAAAAATTTACCTAGAACTAAGTAATTCAAATATAAATAAAATATTTTTATTAATATTTTTTTTATTAGTTTTTTTTTTTTTGATAAATATGATCTAAAATTTAATTTAAACGCCTTTTGGCTAATTTTGGGTTATAAGTTATTTAATCGGTAAACAATGTTTATATATGACTTTTAAGTACACAGAGTAAAAAGTGTAGAATTAAATTTATAATTCATTATTGTTTTGCGGATTATCTGTTGTTAACCACGTACATAAATACTTATATTCTTTATTATTAAAAACTTTCCAACTGTCATCCTTTCTCCCACAACATTTGGGTTAAACATCATTTTTAATTTGATATTATTACATTTTTAAGCATACATTTGTTATAAATAACGATAAGGTAAAAGTGTTGTACACAACAAAGGTTAGGTTATTTATCGTACAGTCAATTTTACATATACAATATACATTATAGTTTGAGAATTTGAGTACATTAAAGTATAAAATATACAAAAATTCGTTGTTTAATAGTCGATGATTAACATTAATATATATTATATATTTATGTATATTCTATCAAAATGTATTATATTGCTTTAGGCGTTAACGTGAACGTAGGGTTTGCAAGTCCTTTATGATTCGGGTTTGAAACACAACTCTTCGCAGTATGGGGTACACTATGTGCAATTAATAATATATGACTATTAGGTATTTAAGGGAGGTACGTTTAGAAAGTCAGGTGGTGCGTGGAGATTACGAGAAATGTAATCGTGAATGAAAACCCGTAACAGTATTTCGTATTTTGTCGTGCGATCTTCTCTTTACCGTCTGTGGACCGCTGAAGTAGAAGTGTTATATTGTAAAATGAATTCTCCAAGCGAAATATACGATGGGTAGTGTATGTGTGCGTGTGCTGTCGAGGATCCGCGGTCTCTACGGACTTGTTTGTGTTTTTTTGTGACGGCTGTTTTTATTGTTAACTTGACCGATTTCCGTGCGAGACGACGAGAATGTCATCTACAACGCAGTGATTGTAAACTTGAAGTTTTTTTTTTTTTCAACATGTCTGCGCGTGCATGACACGAGTTATTTTGCATTTAACTGAATGAAAAAGAGATTTATAAACACTATCCATAATACTACCCGACTGCAAAGATTTTTTTATTTTTTTCCATCACCATTGATTGTAGAAAATTGCGATTTTTTTTTGTATTAATTTGCTTTTATTATGGTTATTCTTAAATAGCTTTTATACGACTATACAGTTATTAGGTACACGTGTGAAACATTGCATTTATGGATTTGATATTTTAACCTTGTACATTTTGTGTAATACGATCCGCTGTAAAATTGAAATTATACCCTAAAGGTTATCGGTTAGGATCTTGGAAATCAGCAGGATTTTTTCTGATTCCAAATACGGGGAGAATTATAACCCTCGTGTGAAATGTAGAACGCAAGGCAACCAATGATATTTGAACCTACTGATCTGTACATAAGTTTAGAATTATCTTTCATCTATGTCCTGAGTCGGATGCGAGTGCATGAGTACAATACAAATAGCGTTGTATCATTGCGAAACACTGACATTAAAAATGAATAAATAAATATAGAAAAATACTAGGAAACCAATTTTCAAATGGTATAATAGAACCAGACATCGAAATTTTAAGAAACTGCAGTTAGTCGCAATAGACCATAGGATTTAAATTATGATGAAAGCCCTGACCGACATTAAATCACTTGTGAAATGTATTATTACGAGAGAAATGTACGTATGTAACGCACGTAAATGCGCATACAGACCTTTGCAGCACGATCGAGGTCATGATTTCCAAACAATGTTCTTTATCGTGTCGACTTAATTCGTTTAATATAGAATTAAAATATAACAATGGAAATTAAAGCAGTAAGGTTTATCATTATAATAATAATATCTTTTGGGCCCTAGAATATACATTTGTATTCTGTGTATACGTTCTCTTTTACCCTTCTTTCTAATTTCCTCCCCACTTCATTTTATAACAACAAATATTATGCCAATTTATACAAATAAGTGGGAATACATTAAAACAACCCTCTCATTAGGAATGAATCCAATTAATACAACGTATATTATGATATAAAATATGCCACATGAGAAACAATTTCATAGTTTTACACGCGCTATCGACCTTTACCAAAATAAATTAAGATATATATTATGATAAAATTACTTGTAAAGTTGCATTTAGTATTTAAGTAACTCACAAATAATGTTGAGTGATATAGTTATTATTTAGTTCATTTTTATAATAAATACAAAATTATTTATTTTTAAGACCGATATTGTGTTATTTTGAGTATTAATATATAAACAATGACCATCATAACATCATAACATCATAACATCAAAATAATGCGAGTATAAGTTATTGTTTAATAATTTTTAAAATTATTGAAAAACTATATCTATGAATAATTGTCATGATAATTTATTTGTCTCCTTAGGGCGTCGTTACCAGGACTACCTGTTATCTACAATGATACAGTTTTTCGTTATTTTCATCTTTGATCACATTTAATTAAGAAATAGTTTACTCTATTCAAATTATAATAATTAGTGGTCTGCGCAGAGTATTTTTTAATTATTCTGCGATTTCTTTATTACATTTTCATTATACGTGGTTTTTTAAAAATTATATCGATAGCACGGTGAGTTTAAAATTACAGAGAGGAAATTTACGTGTTTGCCACCCACCTACTAACAAAAACCTACCGCCTTATTTATAGTTTTTAGAATAATTAATAGTATAAATTATACTATTGTACTACATTGTGATATAGAATAGTTTATTCTAATATCATAGGGGTTATACGTTTTATGAATTGTTTTATATTTGAAAAAAATTGAATTTAGCTAAAGTAGCCGTAATATATATATATATATATATATATATATATATATATATATATATATATATATATATATATATATATATATATATATATATATATATATATATAAACGACCCACTCACCTACAAAAATCTGAGCCAATTGCCTATTTTTATGTATTTGTTTTTATTGTAATGTATATGAAGTACATCGAATAGATTTAAATAATTCGATTTGAATGCGACTTCATATAACGGAAGTTATAATCATATTTTTCATTTTGGTAATAAGTAAATTATTTATTTTTAATATCGCTATTGAATGAATTCCGTTTTATCTGTTTCAGTAAATGTCACAAAAACACAATTACATTTATATTATATATAATTATTATATAACACCAAAAAAATAAATTATTTCAAAATATACATAATAAATTAAAGAAAAAAAAATCTTTTTGAATATATTTATATTTATTAATTTATTATTTATTTATTTATTTATTATTATACTTATTAATTATTAATACAACTTATATATTTGATAACATATTTTTATTTTCCTACTGTAAAAATGTATACATTTGAATATAACAAACGATTTGAAAAAATTAAAAAAAAAAAAACCTTAAACAGAATCCAAATATCTGTCAGCTTTAAATAATTAAAGATAGTTTTAAATTAATTTATTTGAAAATGTAATTAGCATTTATAACGTCATTAATTAAGTTACGTCTCTTTACGACTGAATTTACTCGTAGGTATTTAAATAATGAATAGTTAACAGTAACAAAAACTATTTCTGCAGCAATAATATTTATTTATTTTTTTCTATATGATTATCATCGATTACTAATTTAAATGTTAAATTTAAATTTTTAACATATCAATGTTACATTTTGTAAATTACAATTAATAATCAAAAAAAAAAAATTTCTATGAACTTTATACAGAAGATTATTTTAAAATGCTGATTATATTATCAAAATATGATTTGTGATTAGGGCCTGAATTTTAATGCCCTCTTAAATCAAAAAATGCTTTGACAACAAACCATAATTGGCCCTTAAAAATGTCCCTTAAAATTAATTATTTTAATTGATACATCATTTTTTCCCCTCTTAAAAAAAATTAAAATTAATTACAGAACAAAAAAAAAATTAAATTATTGTATTTGATGTAGCAACGATTGTGCTGAACGAAATTATCTTTCGATAGTTTTATTAATTACTTAAATTTAAACTGTTAAGCCTTATATAATGTACAATTATGCATTAAAAAAATAAAATGACCGAAAAAAAACTAAA